>JAYJML010000327.1:0-45000 GCA_035610835.1 Ophiura sarsii | reverse complement strand
TGACTGATCAAAATCAAAATCGGTTGGATTTGCACCCCGGATTTCACTCAAAAAAGTTGAATTTACTTGAGTATGTGAGTGTAGGCCTAGAACGCGCGTCCGATTAGGATAAAAAACCCGGAATATAGTGATTTTACGCAAGATGCGCTCTCCGCAATCTGAGCATATCTCAAAAACGGAGTGTTCGATTGACATGATATCTGGCTAGTTTATTCAAAATTTTGTGCTGAACAAGTTGATATCAAATTTTTAATGATTTTGACCAAAAGTGTCACCTTTAAGGTAAATAACCGGTGCTCCACACGAAACGGGAATACCACAAATGGTGAATGCTGAAGTCGGGTTTCACCCAAATCTATGCGTATATTTCAGATCTGGGCAGTTTAAATATCGCACTATGCCAAAATTGTTTGGTTTAACAAGGACCAGGGGGGGGGGGGGGTGCTCTTTTTTATACATTAAATGTGACTTTTTCAGTTGTTATGTTAGTTCAACATTATCAGTGACTGATCAAAATCAAAATCGGTTGGATTTGCACCCCGGATTTCACTCAAAAAAGTTGAATTTACTTGAGTATGTGAGTGTAGGCCTAGAACGCGCGTCCGATTAGGATAAAAAACCCGGAATATAGTGATTTTACGCAAGATGCGCTCTCCGCAATCTGAGCATATCTCAAAAACGGAGTGTTCGATTGACATGATATCTGGCTAGTTTATTCAAAATTTTGTGCTGAACAAGTTGATATCAAATTTTTAATGATTTTGACCAAAAGTGTCACCTTTAAGGTAAATAACCGGTGCTCCACACGAAACGGGAATACCACAAATGGTGAATGCTGAAGTCGGGTTTCACCCAAATCTATGCGTAGATTTCAGATCTGGGCAGTTTAAATATCGCACTATGCCAAAATTGTTTGGTTTAACAAGGACCAGGGGGGGGGGGGTGCTCTTTTTTATACATTAAATGTGACTTTTTCAGTTGTTATGTTAGTTCAACATTATCAGTGACTGATCAAAATCAAAATCGGTTGGATTTGCACCCCGGATTTCACTCAAAAAAGTTGAATTTACTTGAGTATGTGAGTGTAGGCCTAGAACGCGCGTCCGATTAGGATAAAAAACCCGGAATATAGTGATTTTACGCAAGATGCGCTCTCCGCAATCTGAGCATATCTCAAAAACGGAGTGTTCGATTGACATGATATCTGGCTAGTTTATTCAAAATTTTGTGCTGAACAAGTTGATATCAAATTTTTAATGATTTTGACCAAAAGTGTCACCTTTAAGGTAAATAACCGGTGCTCCACACGAAACGGGAATACCACAAATGGTGAATGCTGAAGTCGGGTTTCACCCAAATCTATGCGTATATTTCAGATCTGGGCAGTTTAAATATCGCACTATGCCAAAATTGTTTGGTTTAACAAGGACCAGGGGGGGGGGGGGGGTGCTCTTTTTTATACATTAAATGTGACTTTTTCAGTTGTTATGTTAGTTCAACATTATCAGTGACTGATCAAAATCAAAATCGGTTGGATTTGCACCCCGGATTTCACTCAAAAAAGTTGAATTTACTTGAGTATGTGAGTGTAGGCCTAGAACGCGCGTCCGATTAGGATAAAAAACCCGGAATATAGTGATTTTACGCAAGATGCGCTCTCCGCAATCTGAGCATATCTCAAAAACGGAGTGTTCGATTGACATGATATCTGGCTAGTTTATTCAAAATTTTGTGCTGAACAAGTTGATATCAAATTTTTAATGATTTTGACCAAAAGTGTCACCTTTAAGGTAAATAACCGGTGCTCCACACGAAACGGGAATACCACAAATGGTGAATGCTGAAGTCGGGTTTCACCCAAATCTATGCGTAGATTTCAGATCTGGGCAGTTTAAATATCGCACTATGCCAAAATTGTTTGGTTTAACAAGGACCAGGGGGGGGGGGGTGCTCTTTTTTATACATTAAATGTGACTTTTTCAGTTGTTATGTTAGTTCAACATTATCAGTGACTGATCAAAATCAAAATCGGTTGGATTTGCACCCCGGATTTCACTCAAAAAAGTTGAATTTACTTGAGTATGTGAGTGTAGGCCTAGAACGCGCGTCCGATTAGGATAAAAAACCCGGAATATAGTGATTTTACGCAAGATGCGCTCTCCGCAATCTGAGCATATCTCAAAAACGGAGTGTTCGATTGACATGATATCTGGCTAGTTTATTCAAAATTTTGTGCTGAACAAGTTGATATCAAATTTTTAATGATTTTGACCAAAAGTGTCACCTTTAAGGTAAATAACCGGTGCTCCACACGAAACGGGAATACCACAAATGGTGAATGCTGAAGTCGGGTTTCACCCAAATATATGCGTAGATTTCAGATCTGGGCAGTTTAAATATCGCACTATGCCAAAATTGTTTGGTTTAACAAGGACCAGGGGGGGGGGGGGGTGCTCTTTT
This sequence comes from Ophiura sarsii, assembly GCA_035610835.1. Lineage (NCBI taxonomy): Eukaryota > Metazoa > Echinodermata > Ophiuroidea > Amphilepidida > Ophiuridae > Ophiura > Ophiura sarsii. The sequence continues at coordinate 42,540 of JAYJML010000327.1, read as the reverse complement.
TTATACATTAAATGTGACTTTTTCAGTTGTTATGTTAGTTCAACATTATCAGTGACTGATCAAAATCAAAATCGGTTGGATTTGCACCCCGGATTTCACTCAAAAAAGTTGAATTTACTTGAGTATGTGAGTGTAGGCCTAGAACGCGCGTCCGATTAGGATAAAAAACCCGGAATATAGTGATTTTACGCAAGATGCGCTCTCCGCAATCTGAGCATATCTCAAAAACGGAGTGTTCGATTGACATGATATCTGGCTAGTTTATTCAAAATTTTGTGCTGAACAAGTTGATATCAAATTTTTAATGATTTTGACCAAAAGTGTCACCTTTAAGGTAAATAACCGGTGCTCCACACGAAACGGGAATACCACAAATGGTGAATGCTGAAGTCGGGTTTCACCCAAATCTATGCGTATATTTCAGATCTGGGCAGTTTAAATATCGCACTATGCCAAAATTGTTTGGTTTAACAAGGACCAGGGGGGGGGGGTGCTCTTTTTTATACATTAAATGTGACTTTTTCAGTTGTTATGTTAGTTCAACATTATCAGTGACTGATCAAAATCAAAATCGGTTGGATTTGCACCCCGGATTTCACTCAAAAAAGTTGAATTTACTTGAGTATGTGAGTGTAGGCCTAGAACGCGCGTCCGATTAGGATAAAAAACCCGGAATATAGTGATTTTACGCAAGATGCGCTCTCCGCAATCTGAGCATATCTCAAAAACGGAGTGTTCGATTGACATGATATCTGGCTAGTTTATTCAAAATTTTGTGCTGAACAAGTTGATATCAAATTTTTAATGATTTTGACCAAAAGTGTCACCTTTAAGGTAAATAACCGGTGCTCCCCACGAAACGGGAATACCACAAATGGTGAATGCTGAAGTCGGGTTTCACCCAAATCTATGCGTAGATTTCAGATCTGGGCAGTTTAAATATCGCACTATGCCAAAATTGTTTGGTTTAACAAGGACCAGGGGGGGGGGGGTGCTCTTTTTTATACATTAAATGTGACTTTTTCAGTTGTTATGTTAGTTCAACATTATCAGTGACTGATCAAAATCAAAATCGGTTGGATTTGCACCCCGGATTTCACTCAAAAAAGTTGAATTTACTTGAGTATGTGAGTGTAGGCCTAGAACGCGCGTCCGATTAGGATAAAAAACCCGGAATATAGTGATTTTACGCAAGATGCGCTCTCCGCAATCTGAGCATATCTCAAAAACGGAGTGTTCGATTGACATGATATCTGGCTAGTTTATTCAAAATTTTGTGCTGAACAAGTTGATATCAAATTTTTAATGATTTTGACCAAAAGTGTCACCTTTAAGGTAAATAACCGGTGCTCCACACGAAACGGGAATACCACAAATGGTGAATGCTGAAGTCGGGTTTCACCCAAATCTATGCGTAGATTTCAGATCTGGGCAGTTTAAATATCGCACTATGCCAAAATTGTTTGGTTTAACAAGGACCGGGGGGGGGGGTGCTCTTTTTTATACATTAAATGTGACTTTTTCAGTTGTTATGTTAGTTCAACATTATCAGTGACTGATCAAAATCAAAATCGGTTGGATTTGCACCCCGGATTTCACTCAAAAAAGTTGAATTTACTTGAGTATGTGAGTGTAGGCCTAGAACGCGCGTCCGATTAGGATAAAAAACCCGGAATATAGTGATTTTACGCAAGATGCGCTCTCCGCAATCTGAGCATATCTCAAAAACGGAGTGTTCGATTGACATGATATCTGGCTAGTTTATTCAAAATTTTGTGCTGAACAAGTTGATATCAAATTTTTAATGATTTTGACCAAAAGTGTCACCTTTAAGGTAAATAACCGGTGCTCCACACGAAACGGGAATACCACAAATGGTGAATGCTGAAGTCGGGTTTCACCCAAATCTATGCGTAGATTTCAGATCTGGGCAGTTTAAATATCGCACTATGCCAAAATTGTTTGGTTTAACAAGGACCAGGGGGGGGGGGGGGGGTGCTCTTTTTTATACATTAAATGTGACTTTTTCAGTTGTTATGTTAGTTCAACATTATCAGTGACTGATCAAAATCAAAATCGGTTGGATTTGCACCCCGGATTTCACTCAAAAAAGTTGAATTTACTTGAGTATGTGAGTGTAGGCCTAGAACGCGCGTCCGATTAGGATAAAAAACCCGGAATATAGTGATTTTACGCAAGATGCAATCTGAGCATATCTCAAAAACGGAGTGTTCGATTGACATGATATCTGGCTAGTTTATTCAAAATTTTGTGCTGAACAAGTTGATATCAAATTTTTAATGATTTTGACCAAAAGTGTCACCTTTAAGGTAAATAACCGGTGCTCCACACGAAACGGGAATACCACAAATGGTGAATGCTGAAGTCGGGTTTCACCCAAATCTATGCGTAGATTTCAGATCTGGGCAGTTTAAATATCGCACTATGCCAAAATTGTTTGGTTTAACAAGGACCGGGGGGGGGGGGGGTGCTCTTTTTTATACATTAAATGTGATTTTTTCAGTTGTTATGTTAGTTCAACATTATCAGTGACTGATCAAAATCAAAATCGGTTGGATTTGCACCCCGGATTTCACTCAAAAAAGTTGAATTTTCTTGAGTATGTGAGTGTAGGCCTAGAACGCGCGTCCGATTAGGATAAAAAACCCGGAATATAGTGATTTTACGCAAGATGCGCTCTCCGCAATCTGAGCATATCTCAAAAACGGAGTGTTCGATTGACATGATATCTGGCTAGTTTATTCAAAATTTTGTGCTGAACAAGTTGATATCAAATTTTTAATGATTTTGACCAAAAGTGTCACCTTGAAGGTAAATAACCGGTGCTCCACACGAAACGGGAATACCACAAATGGTGAATGCTGAAGTCGGGTTTCACCCAAATCTATGCGTAGATTTCAGATCTGGGCAGTTTAAATATCGCACTATGCCAAAATTGTTTGGTTTAACAAGGACCGGGGGGGGGGGTGCTCTTTTTTATACATTAAATGTGACTTTTTCAGTTGTTATGTTAGTTCAACATTATCAGTGACTGATCAAAATCAAAATCGGTTGGATTTGCACCCCGGATTTCACTCAAAAAAGTTGAATTTACTTGAGTATGTGAGTGTAGGCCTAGAACGCGCGTCCGATTAGGATAAAAAACCCGGAATATAGTGATTTTACGCAAGATGCGCTCTCCGCAATCTGAGCATATCTCAAAAACGGAGTGTTCGATTGACATGATATCTGGCTAGTTTATTCAAAATTTTGTGCTGAACAAGTTGATATCAAATTTTTAATGATTTTGACCAAAAGTGTCACCTTGAAGGTAAATAACCGGTGCTCCACACGAAACGGGAATACCACAAATGGTGAATGCTGAAGTCGGGTTTCACCCAAATCTATGCGTAGATTTCAGATCTGGGCAGTTTAAATATCGCACTATGCCAAAATTGTTTGGTTTAACAAGGACCGGGGGGGGGGTGCTCTTTTTTATACATTAAATGTGACTTTTTCAGTTGTTATGTTAGTTCAACATTATCAGTGACTGATCAAAATCAAAATCGGTTGGATTTGCACCCCGGATTTCACTCAAAAAAGTTGAATTTACTTGAGTATGTGAGTGTAGGCCTAGAACGCGCGTCCGATTAGGATAAAAAACCCTGAATATAGTGATTTTACGCAAGATGCGCTCTCCGCAATCTGAGCATATCTCAAAAACGGAGTGTTCGATTGACATGATATCTGGCTAGTTTATTCAAAATTTTGTGCTGAACAAGTTGATATCAAATTTTTAATGATTTTGACCAAAAGTGTCACCTTTAAGGTAAATAACCGGTGCTCCACACGAAACGGGAATACCACAAATGGTGAATGCTGAAGTCGGGTTTCACCCAAATCTATGCGTAGATTTCAGATCTGGGCAGTTTAAATATCGCACTATGCCAAAATTGTTTGGTTTAACAAGGACCGGGGGGGGGGTGCTCTTTTTTATACATTAAATGTGACTTTTTCAGTTGTTATGTTAGTTCAACATTATCAGTGACTGATCAAAATCAAAATCGGTTGGATTTGCACCCCGGATTTCACTCAAAAAAGTTGAATTTACTTGAGTATGTGAGTGTAGGCCTAGAACGCGCGTCCGATTAGGATAAAAAACCCGGAATATAGTGATTTTACGCAAGATGCGCTCTCCGCAATCTGAGCATATCTCAAAAACGGAGTGTTCGATTGACATGATATCTGGCTAGTTTATTCAAAATTTTGTGCTGAACAAGTTGATATCAAATTTTTAATGATTTTGACCAAAAGTGTCACCTTGAAGGTAAATAACCGGTGCTCCACACGAAACGGGAATACCACAAATGGTGAATGCTGAAGTCGGGTTTCACCCAAATCTATGCGTAGATTTCAGATCTGGGCAGTTTAAATATCGCACTATGCCAAAATTGTTTGGTTTAACAAGGACCGGGGGGGGGGGGTGCTCTTTTTTATACATTAAATGTGACTTTTTCAGTTGTTATGTTAGTTCAACATTATCAGTGACTGATCAAAATCAAAATCGGTTGGATTTGCACCCCGGATTTCACTCAAAAAAGTTGAATTTACTTGAGTATGTGAGTGTAGGCCTAGAACGCGCGTCCGATTAGGATAAAAAACCCGGAATATAGTGATTTTACGCAAGATGCGCTCTCCGCAATCTGAGCATATCTCAAAAACGGAGTGTTCGATTGACATGATATCTGGCTAGTTTATTCAAAATTTTGTGCTGAACAAGTTGATATCAAATTTTTAATGATTTTGACCAAAAGTGTCACCTTGAAGGTAAATAACCGGTGCTCCACACGAAACGGGAATACCACAAATGGTGAATGCTGAAGTCGGGTTTCACCCAAATCTATGCGTAGATTTCAGATCTGGGCAGTTTAAATATCGCACTATGCCAAAATTGTTTGGTTTAACAAGGACCGGGGGGGGGTGCTCTTTTTTATACATTAAATGTGACTTTTTCAGTTGTTATGTTAGTTCAACATTATCAGTGACTGATCAAAATCAAAATCGGTTGGATTTGCACCCCGGATTTCACTCAAAAAAGTTGAATTTACTTGAGTATGTGAGTGTAGGCCTAGAACGCGCGTCCGATTAGGATAAAAAACCCGGAATATAGTGATTTTACGCAAGATGCGCTCTCCGCAATCTGAGCATATCTCAAAAACGGAGTGTTCGATTGACATGATATCTGGCTAGTTTATTCAAAATTTTGTGCTGAACAAGTTGATATCAAATTTTTAATGATTTTGACCAAAAGTGTCACCTTTAAGGTAAATAACCGGTGCTCCACACGAAACGGGAATACCACAAATGGTGAATGCTGAAGTCGGGTTTCACCCAAATCTATGCGTAGATTTCAGATCTGGGCAGTTTAAATATCGCACTATGCCAAAATTGTTTGGTTTAACAAGGACCAGGGGGGGGGGGGTGCTCTTTTTTATACATTAAATGTGACTTTTTCAGTTGTTATGTTAGTTCAACATTATCAGTGACTGATCAAAATCAAAATCGGTTGGATTTGCACCCCGGATTTCACTCAAAAAAGTTGAATTTACTTGAGTATGTGAGTGTAGGCCTAGAACGCGCGTCCGATTAGGATAAAAAACCCGGAATATAGTGATTTTACGCAAGATGCAATCTGAGCATATCTCAAAAACGGAGTGTTCGATTGACATGATATCTGGCTAGTTTATTCAAAATTTTGTGCTGAACAAGTTGATATCAAATTTTTAATGATTTTGACCAAAAGTGTCACCTTTAAGGTAAATAACCGGTGCTCCACACGAAACGGGAATACCACAAATGGTGAATGCTGAAGTCGGGTTTCACCCAAATCTATGCGTAGATTTCAGATCTGGGCAGTTTAAATATCGCACTATGCCAAAATTGTTTGGTTTAACAAGGACCGGGGGGGGGGGGGTGCTCTTTTTTATACATTAAATGTGATTTTTTCAGTTGTTATGTTAGTTCAACATTATCAGTGACTGATCAAAATCAAAATCGGTTGGATTTGCACCCCGGATTTCACTCAAAAAAGTTGAATTTTCTTGAGTATGTGAGTGTAGGCCTAGAACGCGCGTCCGATTAGGATAAAAAACCCGGAATATAGTGATTTTACGCAAGATGCGCTCTCCGCAATCTGAGCATATCTCAAAAACGGAGTGTTCGATTGACATGATATCTGGCTAGTTTATTCAAAATTTTGTGCTGAACAAGTTGATATCAAATTTTTAATGATTTTGACCAAAAGTGTCACCTTGAAGGTAAATAACCGGTGCTCCACACGAAACGGGAATACCACAAATGGTGAATGCTGAAGTCGGGTTTCACCCAAATCTATGCGTAGATTTCAGATCTGGGCAGTTTAAATATCGCACTATGCCAAAATTGTTTGGTTTAACAAGGACCGGGGGGGGGGGGGTGCTCTTTTTTATACATTAAATGTGACTTTTTCAGTTGTTATGTTAGTTCAACATTATCAGTGACTGATCAAAATCAAAATCGGTTGGATTTGCACCCCGGATTTCACTCAAAAAAGTTGAATTTACTTGAGTATGTGAGTGTAGGCCTAGAACGCGCGTCCGATTAGGATAAAAAACCCGGAATATAGTGATTTTACGCAAGATGCGCTCTCCGCAATCTGAGCATATCTCAAAAACGGAGTGTTCGATTGACATGATATCTGGCTAGTTTATTCAAAATTTTGTGCTGAACAAGTTGATATCAAATTTTTAATGATTTTGACCAAAAGTGTCACCTTGAAGGTAAATAACCGGTGCTCCACACGAAACGGGAATACCACAAATGGTGAATGCTGAAGTCGGGTTTCACCCAAATCTATGCGTAGATTTCAGATCTGGGCAGTTTAAATATCGCACTATGCCAAAATTGTTTGGTTTAACAAGGACCGGGGGGGGGTGCTCTTTTTTATACATTAAATGTGACTTTTTCAGTTGTTATGTTAGTTCAACATTATCAGTGACTGATCAAAATCAAAATCGGTTGGATTTGCACCCCGGATTTCACTCAAAAAAGTTGAATTTACTTGAGTATGTGAGTGTAGGCCTAGAACGCGCGTCCGATTAGGATAAAAAACCCTGAATATAGTGATTTTACGCAAGATGCGCTCTCCGCAATCTGAGCATATATCAAAAACGGAGTGTTCGATTGACATGATATCTGGCTAGTTTATTCAAAATTTTGTGCTGAACAAGTTGATATCAAATTTTTAATGATTTTGACCAAAAGTGTCACCTTTAAGGTAAATAACCGGTGCTCCACACGAAACGGGAATACCACAAATGGTGAATGCTGAAGTCGGGTTTCACCCAAATCTATGCGTAGATTTCAGATCTGGGCAGTTTAAATATCGCACTATGCCAAAATTGTTTGGTTTAACAAGGACCGGGGGGGGGGGGTGCTCTTTTTTATACATTAAATGTGACTTTTTCAGTTGTTATGTTAGTTCAACATTATCAGTGACTGATCAAAATCAAAATCGGTTGGATTTGCACCCCGGATTTCACTCAAAAAAGTTGAATTTACTTGAGTATGTGAGTGTAGGCCTAGAACGCGCGTCCGATTAGGATAAAAAACCCGGAATATAGTGATTTTACGCAAGATGCGCTCTCCGCAATCTGAGCATATCTCAAAAACGGAGTGTTCGATTGACATGATATCTGGCTAGTTTATTCAAAATTTTGTGCTGAACAAGTTGATATCAAATTTTTAATGATTTTGACCAAAAGTGTCACCTTGAAGGTAAATAACCGGTGCTCCACACGAAACGGGAATACCACAAATGGTGAATGCTGAAGTCGGGTTTCACCCAAATCTATGCGTAGATTTCAGATCTGGGCAGTTTAAATATCGCACTATGCCAAAATTGTTTGGTTTAACAAGGACCGGGGGGGGGGGGGTGCTCTTTTTTATACATTAAATGTGACTTTTTCAGTTGTTATGTTAGTTCAACATTATCAGTGACTGATCAAAATCAAAATCGGTTGGATTTGCACCCCGGATTTCACTCAAAAAAGTTGAATTTACTTGAGTATGTGAGTGTAGGCCTAGAACGCGCGTCCGATTAGGATAAAAAACCCGGAATATAGTGATTTTACGCAAGATGCGCTCTCCGCAATCTGAGCATATCTCAAAAACGGAGTGTTCGATTGACATGATATCTGGCTAGTTTATTCAAAATTTTGTGCTGAACAAGTTGATATCAAATTTTTAATGATTTTGACCAAAAGTGTCACCTTGAAGGTAAATAACCGGTGCTCCACACGAAACGGGAATACCACAAATGGTGAATGCTGAAGTCGGGTTTCACCCAAATCTATGCGTAGATTTCAGATCTGGGCAGTTTAAATATCGCACTATGCCAAAATTGTTTGGTTTAACAAGGACCGGGGGGGGGTGCTCTTTTTTATACATTAAATGTGACTTTTTCAGTTGTTATGTTAGTTCAACATTATCAGTGACTGATCAAAATCAAAATCGGTTGGATTTGCACCCCGGATTTCACTCAAAAAAGTTGAATTTACTTGAGTATGTGAGTGTAGGCCTAGAACGCGCGTCCGATTAGGATAAAAAACCCGGAATATAGTGATTTTACGCAAGATGCGCTCTCCGCAATCTGAGCATATCTCAAAAACGGAGTGTTCGATTGACATGATATCTGGCTAGTTTATTCAAAATGTTGTGCTGAACAAGTTGATATCAAATTTTTAATGATTTTGACCAAAAGTGTCACCTTTAAGGTAAATAACCGGTGCTCCACACGAAACGGGAATACCACAAATGGTGAATGCTGAAGTCGGGTTTCACCCAAATCTATGCGTAGATTTCAGATCTGGGCAGTTTAAATATCGCACTATGCCAAAATTGTTTGGTTTAACAAGGACCAGGGGGGGGGGGGTGCTCTTTTTTATACATTAAATGTGACTTTTTCAGTTGTTATGTTAGTTCAACATTATCAGTGACTGATCAAAATCAAAATCGGTTGGATTTGCACCCCGGATTTCACTCAAAAAAGTTGAATTTACTTGAGTATGTGAGTGTAGGCCTAGAACGCGCGTCCGATTAGGATAAAAAACCCGGAATATAGTGATTTTACGCAAGATGCGCTCTCCGCAATCTGAGCATATCTCAAAAACGGAGTGTTCGATTGACATGATATCTGGCTAGTTTATTCAAAATTTTGTGCTGAACAAGTTGATATCAAATTTTTAATGATTTTGACCAAAAGTGTCACCTTTAAGGTAAATAACCGGTGCTCCACACGAAACGGGAATACCACAAATGGTGAATGCTGAAGTCGGGTTTCACCCAAATCTATGCGTAGATTTCAGATCTGGGCAGTTTAAATATCGCACTATGCCAAAATTGTTTGGTTTAACAAGGACCGGGGGGGGGGGGGTGCTCTTTTTTATACATTAAATGTGACTTTTTCAGTTGTTATGTTAGTTCAACATTATCAGTGACTGATCAAAATCAAAATCGGTTGGATTTGCACCCCGGATTTCACTCAAAAAAGTTGAATTTACTTGAGTATGTGAGTGTAGGCCTAGAACGCGCGTCCGATTAGGATAAAAAACCCGGAATATAGTGATTTTACGCAAGATGCGCTCTCCGCAATCTGAGCATATCTCAAAAACGGAGTGTTCGATTGACATGATATCTGGCTAGTTTATTCAAAATTTTGTGCTGAACAAGTTGATATCAAATTTTTAATGATTTTGACCAAAAGTGTCACCTTGAAGGTAAATAACCGGTGCTCCACACGAAACGGGAATACCACAAATGGTGAATGCTGAAGTCGGGTTTCACCCAAATCTATGCGTAGATTTCAGATCTGGGCAGTTTAAATATCGCACTATGCCAAAATTGTTTGGTTTAACAAGGACCGGGGGGGGGGGTGCTCTTTTTTATACATTAAATGTGACTTTTTCAGTTGTTATGTTAGTTCAACATTATCAGTGACTGATCAAAATCAAAATCGGTTGGATTTGCACCCCGGATTTCACTCAAAAAAGTTGAATTTACTTGAGTATGTGAGTGTAGGCCTAGAACGCGCGTCCGATTAGGATAAAAAACCCGGAATATAGTGATTTTACGCAAGATGCGCTCTCCGCAATCTGAGCATATCTCAAAAACGGAGTGTTCGATTGACATGATATCTGGCTAGTTTATTCAAAATTTTGTGCTGAACAAGTTGATATCAAATTTTTAATGATTTTGACCAAAAGTGTCACCTTTAAGGTAAATAACCGGTGCTCCACACGAAACGGGAATACCACAAATGGTGAATGCTGAAGTCGGGTTTCACCCAAATCTATGCGTAGATTTCAGATCTGGGCAGTTTAAATATCGCACTATGCCAAAATTGTTTGGTTTAACAAGGACCGGGGGGGGGGGGTGCTCTTTTTTATACATTAAATGTGACTTTTTCAGTTGTTATGTTAGTTCAACATTATCAGTGACTGATCAAAATCAAAATCGGTTGGATTTGCACCCCGGATTTCACTCAAAAAAGTTGAATTTACTTGAGTATGTGAGTGTAGGCCTAGAACGCGCGTCCGATTAGGATAAAAAACCCGGAATATAGTGATTTTACGCAAGATGCGCTCTCCGCAATCTGAGCATATCTCAAAAACGGAGTGTTCGATTGACATGATATCTGGCTAGTTTATTCAAAATTTTGTGCTGAACAAGTTGATATCAAATTTTTAATGATTTTGACCAAAAGTGTCACCTTTAAGGTAAATAACCGGTGCTCCACACGAAACGGGAATACCACAAATGGTGAATGCTGAAGTCGGGTTTCACCCAAATCTATGCGTAGATTTCAGATCTGGGCAGTTTAAATATCGCACTATGCCAAAATTGTTTGGTTTAACAAGGACCGGGGGGGGGGGGTGCTCTTTTTTATACATTAAATGTAACTTTTTCAGTTGTTATGTTAGTTCAACATTATCAGTGACTGATCAAAATCAAAATCGGTTGGATTTGCACCCCGGATTTCACTCAAAAAAGTTGAATTTACTTGAGTATGTGAGTGTAGGCCTAGAACGCGCGTCCGATTAGGATAAAAAACCCGGAATATAGTGATTTTACGCAAGATGCGCTCTCCGCAATCTGAGCATATCTCAAAAACGGAGTGTTCGATTGACATGATATCTGGCTAGTTTATTCAAAATTTTGTGCTGAACAAGTTGATATCAAATTTTTAATGATTTTGACCAAAAGTGTCACCTTGAAGGTAAATAACCGGTGCTCCACACGAAACGGGAATACCACAAATGGTGAATGCTGAAGTCGGGTTTCACCCAAATCTATGCGTAGATTTCAGATCTGGGCAGTTTAAATATCGCACTATGCCAAAATTGTTTGGTTTAACAAGGACCGGGGGGGGGGTGCTCTTTTTTATACATTAAATGTGACTTTTTCAGTTGTTATGTTAGTTCAACATTATCAGTGACTGATCAAAATCAAAATCGGTTGGATTTGCACCCCGGATTTCACTCAAAAAAGTTGAATTTACTTGAGTATGTGAGTGTAGGCCTAGAACGCGCGTCCGATTAGGATAAAAAACCCGGAATATAGTGATTTTACGCAAGATGCGCTCTCCGCAATCTGAGCATATCTCAAAAACGGAGTGTTCGATTGACATGATATCTGGCTAGTTTATTCAAAATTTTGTGCTGAACAAGTTGATATCAAATTTTTAATGATTTTGACCAAAAGTGTCACCTTTAAGGTAAATAACCGGTGCTCCACACGAAACGGGAATACCACAAATGGTGAATGCTGAAGTCGGGTTTCACCCAAATCTATGCGTAGATTTCAGATCTGGGCAGTTTAAATATCGCACTATGCCAAAATTGTTTGGTTTAACAAGGACCGGGGGGGGGGTGCTCTTTTTTATACATTAAATGTGACTTTTTCAGTTGTTATGTTAGTTCAACATTATCAGTGACTGATCAAAATCAAAATCGGTTGGATTTGCACCCCGGATTTCACTCAAAAAAGTTGAATTTACTTGAGTATGTGAGTGTAGGCCTAGAACGCGCGTCCGATTAGGATAAAAAACCCGGAATATAGTGATTTTACGCAAGATGCGCTCTCCGCAATCTGAGCATATCTCAAAAACGGAGTGTTCGATTGACATGATATCTGGCTAGTTTATTCAAAATTTTGTGCTGAACAAGTTGATATCAAATTTTTAATGATTTTGACCAAAAGTGTCACCTTTAAGGTAAATAACCGGTGCTCCACACGAAACGGGAATACCACAAATGGTGAATGCTGAAGTCGGGTTTCACCCAAATCTATGCGTAGATTTCAGATCTGGGCAGTTTAAATATCGCACTATGCCAAAATTGTTTGGTTTAACAAGGACCGGGGGGGGGGGGTGCTCTTTTTTATACATTAAATGTGACTTTTTCAGTTGTTATGTTAGTTCAACATTATCAGTGACTGATCAAAATCAAAATCGGTTGGATTTGCACCCCGGATTTCACTCAAAAAAGTTGAATTTACTTGAGTATGTGAGTGTAGGCCTAGAACGCGCGTCCGATTAGGATAAAAAACCCGGAATATAGTGATTTTACGCAAGATGCGCTCTCCGCAATCTGAGCATATCTCAAAAACGGAGTGTTCGATTGACATGATATCTGGCTAGTTTATTCAAAATTTTGTGCTGAACAAGTTGATATCAAATTTTTAATGATTTTGACCAAAAGTGTCACCTTGAAGGTAAATAACCGGTGCTCCACACGAAACGGGAATACCACAAATGGTGAATGCTGAAGTCGGGTTTCACCCAAATCTATGCGTAGATTTCAGATCTGGGCAGTTTAAATATCGCACTATGCCAAAATTGTTTGGTTTAACAAGGACCGGGGGGGGGGGGGTGCTCTTTTTTATACATTAAATGTGACTTTTTCAGTTGTTATGTTAGTTCAACATTATCAGTGACTGATCAAAATCAAAATCGGTTGGATTTGCACCCCGGATTTCACTCAAAAAAGTTGAATTTACTTGAGTATGTGAGTGTAGGCCTAGAACGCGCGTCCGATTAGGATAAAAAACCCGGAATATAGTGATTTTACGCAAGATGCGCTCTCCGCAATCTGAGCATATCTCAAAAACGGAGTGTTCGATTGACATGATATCTGGCTAGTTTATTCAAAATTTTGTGCTGAACAAGTTGATATCAAATTTTTAATGATTTTGACCAAAAGTGTCACCTTGAAGGTAAATAACCGGTGCTCCACACGAAACGGGAATACCACAAATGGTGAATGCTGAAGTCGGGTTTCACCCAAATCTATGCGTAGATTTCAGATCTGGGCAGTTTAAATATCGCACTATGCCAAAATTGTTTGGTTTAACAAGGACCGGGGGGGGGGGTGCTCTTTTTTATACATTAAATGTGACTTTTTCAGTTGTTATGTTAGTTCAACATTATCAGTGACTGATCAAAATCAAAATCGGTTGGATTTGCACCCCGGATTTCACTCAAAAAAGTTGAATTTACTTGAGTATGTGAGTGTAGGCCTAGAACGCGCGTCCGATTAGGATAAAAAACCCGGAATATAGTGATTTTACGCAAGATGCGCTCTCCGCAATCTGAGCATATCTCAAAAACGGAGTGTTCGATTGACATGATATCTGGCTAGTTTATTCAAAATTTTGTGCTGAACAAGTTGATATCAAATTTTTAATGATTTTGACCAAAAGTGTCACCTTTAAGGTAAATAACCGGTGCTCCACACGAAACGGGAATACCACAAATGGTGAATGCTGAAGTCGGGTTTCACCCAAATCTATGCGTAGATTTCAGATCTGGGCAGTTTAAATATCGCACTATGCCAAAATTGTTTGGTTTAACAAGGACCAGGGGGGGGGGGGGTGCTCTTTTTTATACATTAAATGTGACTTTTTCAGTTGTTATGTTAGTTCAACATTATCAGTGACTGATCAAAATCAAAATCGGTTGGATTTGCACCCCGGATTTCACTCAAAAAAGTTGAATTTACTTGAGTATGTGAGTGTAGGCCTAGAACGCGCGTCCGATTAGGATAAAAAACCCGGAATATAGTGATTTTACGCAAGATGCGCTCTCCGCAATCTGAGCATATCTCAAAAACGGAGTGTTCGATTGACATGATATCTGGCTAGTTTATTCAAAATTTTGTGCTGAACAAGTTGATATCAAATTTTTAATGATTTTGACCAAAAGTGTCACCTTTAAGGTAAATAACCGGTGCTCCACACGAAACGGGAATACCACAAATGGTGAATGCTGAAGTCGGGTTTCACCCAAATATATGCGTAGATTTCAGATCTGGGCAGTTTAAATATCGCACTATGCCAAAATTGTTTGGTTTAACAAGGACCAGGGGGGGGGGGGTGCTCTTTTTTATACATTAAATGTGACTTTTTCAGTTGTTATGTTAGTTCAACATTATCAGTGACTGATCAAAATCAAAATCGGTTGGATTTGCACCCCGGATTTCACTCAAAAAAGTTGAATTTACTTGAGTATGTGAGTGTAGGCCTAGAACGCGCGTCCGATTAGGATAAAAAACCCGGAATATAGTGATTTTACGCAAGATGCGCTCTCCGCAATCTGAGCATATCTCAAAAACGGAGTGTTCGATTGACATGATATCTGGCTAGTTTATTCAAAATTTTGTGCTGAACAAGTTGATATCAAATTTTTAATGATTTTGACCAAAAGTGTCACCTTTAAGGTAAATAACCGGTGCTCCACACGAAACGGGAATACCACAAATGGTGAATGCTGAAGTCGGGTTTCACCCAAATCTATGCGTATATTTCAGATCTGGGCAGTTTAAATATCGCACTATGCCAAAATTGTTTGGTTTAACAAGGACCAGGGGGGGGGGGTGCTCTTTTTTATACATTAAATGTGACTTTTTCAGTTGTTATGTTAGTTCAACATTATCAGTGACTGATCAAAATCAAAATCGGTTGGATTTGCACCCCGGATTTCACTCAAAAAAGTTGAATTTACTTGAGTATGTGAGTGTAGGCCTAGAACGCGCGTCCGATTAGGATAAAAAACCCGGAATATAGTGATTTTACGCAAGATGCGCTCTCCGCAATCTGAGCATATCTCAAAAACGGAGTGTTCGATTGACATGATATCTGGCTAGTTTATTCAAAATTTTGTGCTGAACAAGTTGATATCAAATTTTTAATGATTTTGACCAAAAGTGTCACCTTTAAGGTAAATAACCGGTGCTCCCCACGAAACGGGAATACCACAAATGGTGAATGCTGAAGTCGGGTTTCACCCAAATCTATGCGTAGATTTCAGATCTGGGCAGTTTAAATATCGCACTATGCCAAAATTGTTTGGTTTAACAAGGACCAGGGGGGGGGGGGTGCTCTTTTTTATACATTAAATGTGACTTTTTCAGTTGTTATGTTAGTTCAACATTATCAGTGACTGATCAAAATCAAAATCGGTTGGATTTGCACCCCGGATTTCACTCAAAAAAGTTGAATTTACTTGAGTATGTGAGTGTAGGCCTAGAACGCGCGTCCGATTAGGATAAAAAACCCGGAATATAGTGATTTTACGCAAGATGCGCTCTCCGCAATCTGAGCATATCTCAAAAACGGAGTGTTCGATTGACATGATATCTGGCTAGTTTATTCAAAATTTTGTGCTGAACAAGTTGATATCAAATTTTTAATGATTTTGACCAAAAGTGTCACCTTTAAGGTAAATAACCGGTGCTCCACACGAAACGGGAATACCACAAATGGTGAATGCTGAAGTCGGGTTTCACCCAAATCTATGCGTAGATTTCAGATCTGGGCAGTTTAAATATCGCACTATGCCAAAATTGTTTGGTTTAACAAGGACCGGGGGGGGGGGGTGCTCTTTTTTATACATTAAATGTGACTTTTTCAGTTGTTATGTTAGTTCAACATTATCAGTGACTGATCAAAATCAAAATCGGTTGGATTTGCACCCCGGATTTCACTCAAAAAAGTTGAATTTACTTGAGTATGTGAGTGTAGGCCTAGAACGCGCGTCCGATTAGGATAAAAAACCCGGAATA
This sequence comes from Ophiura sarsii, assembly GCA_035610835.1. NCBI lineage: Eukaryota > Metazoa > Echinodermata > Ophiuroidea > Amphilepidida > Ophiuridae > Ophiura > Ophiura sarsii. The sequence goes on along the minus strand of JAYJML010000327.1, from coordinate 26,383 downwards.
TAGTGATTTTACGCAAGATGCGCTCTCCGCAATCTGAGCATATCTCAAAAACGGAGTGTTCGATTGACATGATATCTGGCTAGTTTATTCAAAATTTTGTGCTGAACAAGTTGATATCAAATTTTTAATGATTTTGACCAAAAGTGTCACCTTTAAGGTAAATAACCGGTGCTCCACACGAAACGGGAATACCACAAATGGTGAATGCTGAAGTCGGGTTTCACCCAAATCTATGCGTAGATTTCAGATCTGGGCAGTTTAAATATCGCACTATGCCAAAATTGTTTGGTTTAACAAGGACCAGGGGGGGGGGGGGTGCTCTTTTTTATACATTAAATGTGACTTTTTCAGTTGTTATGTTAGTTCAACATTATCAGTGACTGATCAAAATCAAAATCGGTTGGATTTGCACCCCGGATTTCACTCAAAAAAGTTGAATTTACTTGAGTATGTGAGTGTAGGCCTAGAACGCGCGTCCGATTAGGATAAAAAACCCGGAATATAGTGATTTTACGCAAGATGCAATCTGAGCATATCTCAAAAACGGAGTGTTCGATTGACATGATATCTGGCTAGTTTATTCAAAATTTTGTGCTGAACAAGTTGATATCAAATTTTTAATGATTTTGACCAAAAGTGTCACCTTTAAGGTAAATAACCGGTGCTCCACACGAAACGGGAATACCACAAATGGTGAATGCTGAAGTCGGGTTTCACCCAAATCTATGCGTAGATTTCAGATCTGGGCAGTTTAAATATCGCACTATGCCAAAATTGTTTGGTTTAACAAGGACCGGGGGGGGGGGTGCTCTTTTTTATACATTAAATGTGATTTTTTCAGTTGTTATGTTAGTTCAACATTATCAGTGACTGATCAAAATCAAAATCGGTTGGATTTGCACCCCGGATTTCACTCAAAAAAGTTGAATTTTCTTGAGTATGTGAGTGTAGGCCTAGAACGCGCGTCCGATTAGGATAAAAAACCCGGAATATAGTGATTTTACGCAAGATGCGCTCTCCGCAATCTGAGCATATCTCAAAAACGGAGTGTTCGATTGACATGATATCTGGCTAGTTTATTCAAAATTTTGTGCTGAACAAGTTGATATCAAATTTTTAATGATTTTGACCAAAAGTGTCACCTTGAAGGTAAATAACCGGTGCTCCACACGAAACGGGAATACCACAAATGGTGAATGCTGAAGTCGGGTTTCACCCAAATCTATGCGTAGATTTCAGATCTGGGCAGTTTAAATATCGCACTATGCCAAAATTGTTTGGTTTAACAAGGACCGGGGGGGGGGGGGGGGGGGGTGCTCTTTTTTATACATTAAATGTGACTTTTTCAGTTGTTATGTTAGTTCAACATTATCAGTGACTGATCAAAATCAAAATCGGTTGGATTTGCACCCCGGATTTCACTCAAAAAAGTTGAATTTACTTGAGTATGTGAGTGTAGGCCTAGAACGCGCGTCCGATTAGGATAAAAAACCCGGAATATAGTGATTTTACGCAAGATGCGCTCTCCGCAATCTGAGCATATCTCAAAAACGGAGTGTTCGATTGACATGATATCTGGCTAGTTTATTCAAAATTTTGTGCTGAACAAGTTGATATCAAATTTTTAATGATTTTGACCAAAAGTGTCACCTTGAAGGTAAATAACCGGTGCTCCACACGAAACGGGAATACCACAAATGGTGAATGCTGAAGTCGGGTTTCACCCAAATCTATGCGTAGATTTCAGATCTGGGCAGTTTAAATATCGCACTATGCCAAAATTGTTTGGTTTAACAAGGACCGGGGGGGGTGCTCTTTTTTATACATTAAATGTGACTTTTTCAGTTGTTATGTTAGTTCAACATTATCAGTGACTGATCAAAATCAAAATCGGTTGGATTTGCACCCCGGATTTCACTCAAAAAAGTTGAATTTACTTGAGTATGTGAGTGTAGGCCTAGAACGCGCGTCCGATTAGGATAAAAAACCCTGAATATAGTGATTTTACGCAAGATGCGCTCTCCGCAATCTGAGCATATCTCAAAAACGGAGTGTTCGATTGACATGATATCTGGCTAGTTTATTCAAAATTTTGTGCTGAACAAGTTGATATCAAATTTTTAATGATTTTGACCAAAAGTGTCACCTTTAAGGTAAATAACCGGTGCTCCACACGAAACGGGAATACCACAAATGGTGAATGCTGAAGTCGGGTTTCACCCAAATCTATGCGTAGATTTCAGATCTGGGCAGTTTAAATATCGCACTATGCCAAAATTGTTTGGTTTAACAAGGACCGGGGGGGGGGTGCTCTTTTTTATACATTAAATGTGACTTTTTCAGTTGTTATGTTAGTTCAACATTATCAGTGACTGATCAAAATCAAAATCGGTTGGATTTGCACCCCGGATTTCACTCAAAAAAGTTGAATTTACTTGAGTATGTGAGTGTAGGCCTAGAACGCGCGTCCGATTAGGATAAAAAACCCGGAATATAGTGATTTTACGCAAGATGCGCTCTCCGCAATCTGAGCATATCTCAAAAACGGAGTGTTCGATTGACATGATATCTGGCTAGTTTATTCAAAATTTTGTGCTGAACAAGTTGATATCAAATTTTTAATGATTTTGACCAAAAGTGTCACCTTGAAGGTAAATAACCGGTGCTCCACACGAAACGGGAATACCACAAATGGTGAATGCTGAAGTCGGGTTTCACCCAAATCTATGCGTAGATTTCAGATCTGGGCAGTTTAAATATCGCACTATGCCAAAATTGTTTGGTTTAACAAGGACCGGGGGGGGGGGTGCTCTTTTTTATACATTAAATGTGACTTTTTCAGTTGTTATGTTAGTTCAACATTATCAGTGACTGATCAAAATCAAAATCGGTTGGATTTGCACCCCGGATTTCACTCAAAAAAGTTGAATTTACTTGAGTATGTGAGTGTAGGCCTAGAACGCGCGTCCGATTAGGATAAAAAACCCGGAATATAGTGATTTTACGCAAGATGCGCTCTCCGCAATCTGAGCATATCTCAAAAACGGAGTGTTCGATTGACATGATATCTGGCTAGTTTATTCAAAATTTTGTGCTGAACAAGTTGATATCAAATTTTTAATGATTTTGACCAAAAGTGTCACCTTGAAGGTAAATAACCGGTGCTCCACACGAAACGGGAATACCACAAATGGTGAATGCTGAAGTCGGGTTTCACCCAAATCTATGCGTAGATTTCAGATCTGGGCAGTTTAAATATCGCACTATGCCAAAATTGTTTGGTTTAACAAGGACCGGGGGGGGGGTGCTCTTTTTTATACATTAAATGTGACTTTTTCAGTTGTTATGTTAGTTCAACATTATCAGTGACTGATCAAAATCAAAATCGGTTGGATTTGCACCCCGGATTTCACTCAAAAAAGTTGAATTTACTTGAGTATGTGAGTGTAGGCCTAGAACGCGCGTCCGATTAGGATAAAAAACCCGGAATATAGTGATTTTACGCAAGATGCGCTCTCCGCAATCTGAGCATATCTCAAAAACGGAGTGTTCGATTGACATGATATCTGGCTAGTTTATTCAAAATTTTGTGCTGAACAAGTTGATATCAAATTTTTAATGATTTTGACCAAAAGTGTCACCTTTAAGGTAAATAACCGGTGCTCCACACGAAACGGGAATACCACAAATGGTGAATGCTGAAGTCGGGTTTCACCCAAATCTATGCGTAGATTTCAGATCTGGGCAGTTTAAATATCGCACTATGCCAAAATTGTTTGGTTTAACAAGGACCAGGGGGGGGGGGGGGGTGCTCTTTTTTATACATTAAATGTGACTTTTTCAGTTGTTATGTTAGTTCAACATTATCAGTGACTGATCAAAATCAAAATCGGTTGGATTTGCACCCCGGATTTCACTCAAAAAAGTTGAATTTACTTGAGTATGTGAGTGTAGGCCTAGAACGCGCGTCCGATTAGGATAAAAAACCCGGAATATAGTGATTTTACGCAAGATGCGCTCTCCGCAATCTGAGCATATCTCAAAAACGGAGTGTTCGATTGACATGATATCTGGCTAGTTTATTCAAAATTTTGTGCTGAACAAGTTGATATCAAATTTTTAATGATTTTGACCAAAAGTGTCACCTTTAAGGTAAATAACCGGTGCTCCACACGAAACGGGAATACCACAAATGGTGAATGCTGAAGTCGGGTTTCACCCAAATCTATGCGTAGATTTCAGATCTGGGCAGTTTAAATATCGCACTATGCCAAAATTGTTTGGTTTAACAAGGACCGGGGGGGGGGGGTGCTCTTTTTTATACATTAAATGTGACTTTTTCAGTTGTTATGTTAGTTCAACATTATCAGTGACTGATCAAAATCAAAATCGGTTGGATTTGCACCCCGGATTTCACTCAAAAAAGTTGAATTTACTTGAGTATGTGAGTGTAGGCCTAGAACGCGCGTCCGATTAGGATAAAAAACCCGGAATATAGTGATTTTACGCAAGATGCGCTCTCCGCAATCTGAGCATATCTCAAAAACGGAGTGTTCGATTGACATGATATCTGGCTAGTTTATTCAAAATTTTGTGCTGAACAAGTTGATATCAAATTTTTAATGATTTTGACCAAAAGTGTCACCTTGAAGGTAAATAACCGGTGCTCCACACGAAACGGGAATACCACAAATGGTGAATGCTGAAGTCGGGTTTCACCCAAATCTATGCGTAGATTTCAGATCTGGGCAGTTTAAATATCGCACTATGCCAAAATTGTTTGGTTTAACAAGGACCGGGGGGGGGGGGGTGCTCTTTTTTATACATTAAATGTGACTTTTTCAGTTGTTATGTTAGTTCAACATTATCAGTGACTGATCAAAATCAAAATCGGTTGGATTTGCACCCCGGATTTCACTCAAAAAAGTTGAATTTACTTGAGTATGTGAGTGTAGGCCTAGAACGCGCGTCCGATTAGGATAAAAAACCCGGAATATAGTGATTTTACGCAAGATGCGCTCTCCGCAATCTGAGCATATCTCAAAAACGGAGTGTTCGATTGACATGATATCTGGCTAGTTTATTCAAAATTTTGTGCTGAACAAGTTGATATCAAATTTTTAATGATTTTGACCAAAAGTGTCACCTTTAAGGTAAATAACCGGTGCTCCACACGAAACGGGAATACCACAAATGGTGAATGCTGAAGTCGGGTTTCACCCAAATCTATGCGTAGATTTCAGATCTGGGCAGTTTAAATATCGCACTATGCCAAAATTGTTTGGTTTAACAAGGACCGGGGGGGGGGGGGTGCTCTTTTTTATACATTAAATGTGACTTTTTCAGTTGTTATGTTAGTTCAACATTATCAGTGACTGATCAAAATCAAAATCGGTTGGATTTGCACCCCGGATTTCACTCAAAAAAGTTGAATTTACTTGAGTATGTGAGTGTAGGCCTAGAACGCGCGTCCGATTAGGATAAAAAACCCGGAATATAGTGATTTTACGCAAGATGCGCTCTCCGCAATCTGAGCATATCTCAAAAACGGAGTGTTCGATTGACATGATATCTGGCTAGTTTATTCAAAATTTTGTGCTGAACAAGTTGATATCAAATTTTTAATGATTTTGACCAAAAGTGTCACCTTTAAGGTAAATAACCGGTGCTCCACACGAAACGGGAATACCACAAATGGTGAATGCTGAAGTCGGGTTTCACCCAAATCTATGCGTAGATTTCAGATCTGGGCAGTTTAAATATCGCACTATGCCAAAATTGTTTGGTTTAACAAGGACCGGGGGGGGGGGGGTGCTCTTTTTTATACATTAAATGTAACTTTTTCAGTTGTTATGTTAGTTCAACATTATCAGTGACTGATCAAAATCAAAATCGGTTGGATTTGCACCCCGGATTTCACTCAAAAAAGTTGAATTTACTTGAGTATGTGAGTGTAGGCCTAGAACGCGCGTCCGATTAGGATAAAAAACCCGGAATATAGTGATTTTACGCAAGATGCGCTCTCCGCAATCTGAGCATATCTCAAAAACGGAGTGTTCGATTGACATGATATCTGGCTAGTTTATTCAAAATTTTGTGCTGAACAAGTTGATATCAAATTTTTAATGATTTTGACCAAAAGTGTCACCTTGAAGGTAAATAACCGGTGCTCCACACGAAACGGGAATACCACAAATGGTGAATGCTGAAGTCGGGTTTCACCCAATTCTATGCGTAGATTTCAGATCTGGGCAGTTTAAATATCGCACTATGCCAAAATTGTTTGGTTTAACAAGGACCGGGGGGGGGGGGGTGCTCTTTTTTATACATTAAATGTGACTTTTTCAGTTGTTATGTTAGTTCAACATTATCAGTGACTGATCAAAATCAAAATCGGTTGGATTTGCACCCCGGATTTCACTCAAAAAAGTTGAATTTACTTGAGTATGTGAGTGTAGGCCTAGAACGCGCGTCCGATTAGGATAAAAAACCCGGAATATAGTGATTTTACGCAAGATGCGCTCTCCGCAATCTGAGCATATCTCAAAAACGGAGTGTTCGATTGACATGATATCTGGCTAGTTTATTCAAAATTTTGTGCTGAACAAGTTGATATCAAATTTTTAATGATTTTGACCAAAAGTGTCACCTTTAAGGTAAATAACCGGTGCTCCCCACGAAACGGGAATACCACAAATGGTGAATGCTGAAGTCGGGTTTCACCCAAATCTATGCGTAGATTTCAGATCTGGGCAGTTTAAATATCGCACTATGCCAAAATTGTTTGGTTTAACAAGGACCAGGGGGGGGGGGGTGCTCTTTTTTATACATTAAATGTGACTTTTTCAGTTGTTATGTTAGTTCAACATTATCAGTGACTGATCAAAATCAAAATCGGTTGGATTTGCACCCCGGATTTCACTCAAAAAAGTTGAATTTACTTGAGTATGTGAGTGTAGGCCTAGAACGCGCGTCCGATTAGGATAAAAAACCCGGAATATAGTGATTTTACGCAAGATGCGCTCTCCGCAATCTGAGCATATCTCAAAAACGGAGTGTTCGATTGACATGATATCTGGCTAGTTTATTCAAAATTTTGTGCTGAACAAGTTGATATCAAATTTTTAATGATTTTGACCAAAAGTGTCACCTTTAAGGTAAATAACCGGTGCTCCACACGAAACGGGAATACCACAAATGGTGAATGCTGAAGTCGGGTTTCACCCAAATCTATGCGTAGATTTCAGATCTGGGCAGTTTAAATATCGCACTATGCCAAAATTGTTTGGTTTAACAAGGACCGGGGGGGGGGGGTGCTCTTTTTTATACATTAAATGTGACTTTTTCAGTTGTTATGTTAGTTCAACATTATCAGTGACTGATCAAAATCAAAATCGGTTGGATTTGCACCCCGGATTTCACTCAAAAAAGTTGAATTTACTTGAGTATGTGAGTGTAGGCCTAGAACGCGCGTCCGATTAGGATAAAAAACCCGGAATATAGTGATTTTACGCAAGATGCGCTCTCCGCAATCTGAGCATATCTCAAAAACGGAGTGTTCGATTGACATGATATCTGGCTAGTTTATTCAAAATTTTGTGCTGAACAAGTTGATATCAAATTTTTAATGATTTTGACCAAAAGTGTCACCTTTAAGGTAAATAACCGGTGCTCCACACGAAACGGGAATACCACAAATGGTGAATGCTGAAGTCGGGTTTCACCCAAATCTATGCGTAGATTTCAGATCTGGGCAGTTTAAATATCGCACTATGCCAAAATTGTTTGGTTTAACAAGGACCAGGGGGGGGGGGGGTGCTCTTTTTTATACATTAAATGTGACTTTTTCAGTTGTTATGTTAGTTCAACATTATCAGTGACTGATCAAAATCAAAATCGGTTGGATTTGCACCCCGGATTTCACTCAAAAAAGTTGAATTTACTTGAGTATGTGAGTGTAGGCCTAGAACGCGCGTCCGATTAGGATAAAAAACCCGGAATATAGTGATTTTACGCAAGATGCAATCTGAGCATATCTCAAAAACGGAGTGTTCGATTGACATGATATCTGGCTAGTTTATTCAAAATTTTGTGCTGAACAAGTTGATATCAAATTTTTAATGATTTTGACCAAAAGTGTCACCTTTAAGGTAAATAACCGGTGCTCCACACGAAACGGGAATACCACAAATGGTGAATGCTGAAGTCGGGTTTCACCCAAATCTATGCGTAGATTTCAGATCTGGGCAGTTTAAATATCGCACTATGCCAAAATTGTTTGGTTTAACAAGGACCGGGGGGGGGGTGCTCTTTTTTATACATTAAATGTGATTTTTTCAGTTGTTATGTTAGTTCAACATTATCAGTGACTGATCAAAATCAAAATCGGTTGGATTTGCACCCCGGATTTCACTCAAAAAAGTTGAATTTTCTTGAGTATGTGAGTGTAGGCCTAGAACGCGCGTCCGATTAGGATAAAAAACCCGGAATATAGTGATTTTACGCAAGATGCGCTCTCCGCAATCTGAGCATATCTCAAAAACGGAGTGTTCGATTGACATGATATCTGGCTAGTTTATTCAAAATTTTGTGCTGAACAAGTTGATATCAAATTTTTAATGATTTTGACCAAAAGTGTCACCTTGAAGGTAAATAACCGGTGCTCCACACGAAACGGGAATACCACAAATGGTGAATGCTGAAGTCGGGTTTCACCCAAATCTATGCGTAGATTTCAGATCTGGGCAGTTTAAATATCGCACTATGCCAAAATTGTTTGGTTTAACAAGGACCGGGGGGGGGGGGGGGGGGTGCTCTTTTTTATACATTAAATGTGACTTTTTCAGTTGTTATGTTAGTTCAACATTATCAGTGACTGATCAAAATCAAAATCGGTTGGATTTGCACCCCGGATTTCACTCAAAAAAGTTGAATTTACTTGAGTATGTGAGTGTAGGCCTAGAACGCGCGTCCGATTAGGATAAAAAACCCGGAATATAGTGATTTTACGCAAGATGCGCTCTCCGCAATCTGAGCATATCTCAAAAACGGAGTGTTCGATTGACATGATATCTGGCTAGTTTATTCAAAATTTTGTGCTGAACAAGTTGATATCAAATTTTTAATGATTTTGACCAAAAGTGTCACCTTGAAGGTAAATAACCGGTGCTCCACACGAAACGGGAATACCACAAATGGTGAATGCTGAAGTCGGGTTTCACCCAAATCTATGCGTAGATTTCAGATCTGGGCAGTTTAAATATCGCACTATGCCAAAATTGTTTGGTTTAACAAGGACCGGGGGGGGTGCTCTTTTTTATACATTAAATGTGACTTTTTCAGTTGTTATGTTAGTTCAACATTATCAGTGACTGATCAAAATCAAAATCGGTTGGATTTGCACCCCGGATTTCACTCAAAAAAGTTGAATTTACTTGAGTATGTGAGTGTAGGCCTAGAACGCGCGTCCGATTAGGATAAAAAACCCTGAATATAGTGATTTTACGCAAGATGCGCTCTCCGCAATCTGAGCATATCTCAAAAACGGAGTGTTCGATTGACATGATATCTGGCTAGTTTATTCAAAATTTTGTGCTGAACAAGTTGATATCAAATTTTTAATGATTTTGACCAAAAGTGTCACCTTTAAGGTAAATAACCGGTGCTCCACACGAAACGGGAATACCACAAATGGTGAATGCTGAAGTCGGGTTTCACCCAAATCTATGCGTAGATTTCAGATCTGGGCAGTTTAAATATCGCACTATGCCAAAATTGTTTGGTTTAACAAGGACCGGGGGGGGGGTGCTCTTTTTTATACATTAAATGTGACTTTTTCAGTTGTTATGTTAGTTCAACATTATCAGTGACTGATCAAAATCAAAATCGGTTGGATTTGCACCCCGGATTTCACTCAAAAAAGTTGAATTTACTTGAGTATGTGAGTGTAGGCCTAGAACGCGCGTCCGATTAGGATAAAAAACCCGGAATATAGTGATTTTACGCAAGATGCGCTCTCCGCAATCTGAGCATATCTCAAAAACGGAGTGTTCGATTGACATGATATCTGGCTAGTTTATTCAAAATTTTGTGCTGAACAAGTTGATATCAAATTTTTAATGATTTTGACCAAAAGTGTCACCTTGAAGGTAAATAACCGGTGCTCCACACGAAACGGGAATACCACAAATGGTGAATGCTGAAGTCGGGTTTCACCCAAATCTATGCGTAGATTTCAGATCTGGGCAGTTTAAATATCGCACTATGCCAAAATTGTTTGGTTTAACAAGGACCGGGGGGGGGGGTGCTCTTTTTTATACATTAAATGTGACTTTTTCAGTTGTTATGTTAGTTCAACATTATCAGTGACTGATCAAAATCAAAATCGGTTGGATTTGCACCCCGGATTTCACTCAAAAAAGTTGAATTTACTTGAGTATGTGAGTGTAGGCCTAGAACGCGCGTCCGATTAGGATAAAAAACCCGGAATATAGTGATTTTACGCAAGATGCGCTCTCCGCAATCTGAGCATATCTCAAAAACGGAGTGTTCGATTGACATGATATCTGGCTAGTTTATTCAAAATTTTGTGCTGAACAAGTTGATATCAAATTTTTAATGATTTTGACCAAAAGTGTCACCTTGAAGGTAAATAACCGGTGCTCCACACGAAACGGGAATACCACAAATGGTGAATGCTGAAGTCGGGTTTCACCCAAATCTATGCGTAGATTTCAGATCTGGGCAGTTTAAATATCGCACTATGCCAAAATTGTTTGGTTTAACAAGGACCGGGGGGGGGGTGCTCTTTTTTATACATTAAATGTGACTTTTTCAGTTGTTATGTTAGTTCAACATTATCAGTGACTGATCAAAATCAAAATCGGTTGGATTTGCACCCCGGATTTCACTCAAAAAAGTTGAATTTACTTGAGTATGTGAGTGTAGGCCTAGAACGCGCGTCCGATTAGGATAAAAAACCCGGAATATAGTGATTTTACGCAAGATGCGCTCTCCGCAATCTGAGCATATCTCAAAAACGGAGTGTTCGATTGACATGATATCTGGCTAGTTTATTCAAAATTTTGTGCTGAACAAGTTGATATCAAATTTTTAATGATTTTGACCAAAAGTGTCACCTTTAAGGTAAATAACCGGTGCTCCACACGAAACGGGAATACCACAAATGGTGAATGCTGAAGTCGGGTTTCACCCAAATCTATGCGTAGATTTCAGATCTGGGCAGTTTAAATATCGCACTATGCCAAAATTGTTTGGTTTAACAAGGACCAGGGGGGGGGGGGGGGTGCTCTTTTTTATACATTAAATGTGACTTTTTCAGTTGTTATGTTAGTTCAACATTATCAGTGACTGATCAAAATCAAAATCGGTTGGATTTGCACCCCGGATTTCACTCAAAAAAGTTGAATTTACTTGAGTATGTGAGTGTAGGCCTAGAACGCGCGTCCGATTAGGATAAAAAACCCGGAATATAGTGATTTTACGCAAGATGCGCTCTCCGCAATCTGAGCATATCTCAAAAACGGAGTGTTCGATTGACATGATATCTGGCTAGTTTATTCAAAATTTTGTGCTGAACAAGTTGATATCAAATTTTTAATGATTTTGACCAAAAGTGTCACCTTTAAGGTAAATAACCGGTGCTCCACACGAAACGGGAATACCACAAATGGTGAATGCTGAAGTCGGGTTTCACCCAAATCTATGCGTAGATTTCAGATCTGGGCAGTTTAAATATCGCACTATGCCAAAATTGTTTGGTTTAACAAGGACCGGGGGGGGGGGGGTGCTCTTTTTTATACATTAAATGTGACTTTTTCAGTTGTTATGTTAGTTCAACATTATCAGTGACTGATCAAAATCAAAATCGGTTGGATTTGCACCCCGGATTTCACTCAAAAAAGTTGAATTTACTTGAGTATGTGAGTGTAGGCCTAGAACGCGCGTCCGATTAGGATAAAAAACCCGGAATATAGTGATTTTACGCAAGATGCGCTCTCCGCAATCTGAGCATATCTCAAAAACGGAGTGTTCGATTGACATGATATCTGGCTAGTTTATTCAAAATTTTGTGCTGAACAAGTTGATATCAAATTTTTAATGATTTTGACCAAAAGTGTCACCTTGAAGGTAAATAACCGGTGCTCCACACGAAACGGGAATACCACAAATGGTGAATGCTGAAGTCGGGTTTCACCCAAATCTATGCGTAGATTTCAGATCTGGGCAGTTTAAATATCGCACTATGCCAAAATTGTTTGGTTTAACAAGGACCGGGGGGGGGGGGTGCTCTTTTTTATACATTAAATGTGACTTTTTCAGTTGTTATGTTAGTTCAACATTATCAGTGACTGATCAAAATCAAAATCGGTTGGATTTGCACCCCGGATTTCACTCAAAAAAGTTGAATTTACTTGAGTATGTGAGTGTAGGCCTAGAACGCGCGTCCGATTAGGATAAAAAACCCGGAATATAGTGATTTTACGCAAGATGCGCTCTCCGCAATCTGAGCATATCTCAAAAACGGAGTGTTCGATTGACATGATATCTGGCTAGTTTATTCAAAATTTTGTGCTGAACAAGTTGATATCAAATTTTTAATGATTTTGACCAAAAGTGTCACCTTTAAGGTAAATAACCGGTGCTCCACACGAAACGGGAATACCACAAATGGTGAATGCTGAAGTCGGGTTTCACCCAAATCTATGCGTAGATTTCAGATCTGGGCAGTTTAAATATCGCACTATGCCAAAATTGTTTGGTTTAACAAGGACCGGGGGGGGGGGGTGCTCTTTTTTATACATTAAATGTGACTTTTTCAGTTGTTATGTTAGTTCAACATTATCAGTGACTGATCAAAATCAAAATCGGTTGGATTTGCACCCCGGATTTCACTCAAAAAAGTTGAATTTACTTGAGTATGTGAGTGTAGGCCTAGAACGCGCGTCCGATTAGGATAAAAAACCCGGAATATAGTGATTTTACGCAAGATGCGCTCTCCGCAATCTGAGCATATCTCAAAAACGGAGTGTTCGATTGACATGATATCTGGCTAGTTTATTCAAAATTTTGTGCTGAACAAGTTGATATCAAATTTTTAATGATTTTGACCAAAAGTGTCACCTTTAAGGTAAATAACCGGTGCTCCACACGAAACGGGAATACCACAAATGGTGAATGCTGAAGTCGGGTTTCACCCAAATCTATGCGTAGATTTCAGATCTGGGCAGTTTAAATATCGCACTATGCCAAAATTGTTTGGTTTAACAAGGACCGGGGGGGGGGGGTGCTCTTTTTTATACATTAAATGTAACTTTTTCAGTTGTTATGTTAGTTCAACATTATCAGTGACTGATCAAAATCAAAATCGGTTGGATTTGCACCCCGGATTTCACTCAAAAAAGTTGAATTTACTTGAGTATGTGAGTGTAGGCCTAGAACGCGCGTCCGATTAGGATAAAAAACCCGGAATATAGTGATTTTACGCAAGATGCGCTCTCCGCAATCTGAGCATATCTCAAAAACGGAGTGTTCGATTGACATGATATCTGGCTAGTTTATTCAAAATTTTGTGCTGAACAAGTTGATATCAAATTTTTAATGATTTTGACCAAAAGTGTCACCTTGAAGGTAAATAACCGGTGCTCCACACGAAACGGGAATACCACAAATGGTGAATGCTGAAGTCGGGTTTCACCCAATTCTATGCGTAGATTTCAGATCTGGGCAGTTTAAATATCGCACTATGCCAAAATTGTTTGGTTTAACAAGGACCGGGGGGGGGGGGGTGCTCTTTTTTATACATTAAATGTGACTTTTTCAGTTGTTATGTTAGTTCAACATTATCAGTGACTGATCAAAATCAGAATCGGTTGGATTTGCACCCCGGATTTCACTCAAAAAAGTTGAATTTACTTGAGTATGTGAGTGTAGGCCTAGAACGCGCGTCCGATTAGGATAAAAAACCCGGAATATAGTGATTTTACGCAAGATGCGCTCTCCGCAATCTGAGCATATCTCAAAAACGGAGTGTTCGATTGACATGATATCTGGCTAGTTTATTCAAAATTTTGTGCTGAACAAGTTGATATCAAATTTTTAATGATTTTGACCAAAAGTGTCACCTTTAAGGTAAATAACCGGTGCTCCACACGAAACGGGAATACCACAAATGGTGAATGCTGAAGTCGGGTTTCACCCAAATCTATGCGTAGATTTCAGATCTGGGCAGTTTAAATATCGCACTATGCCAAAATTGTTTGGTTTAACAAGGACCGGGGGGGGGTGCTCTTTTTTATACATTAAATGTGACTTTTTCAGTTGTTATGTTAGTTCAACATTATCAGTGACTGATCAAAATCAAAATCGGTTGGATTTGCACCCCGGATTTCACTCAAAAAAGTTGAATTTACTTGAGTATGTGAGTGTAGGCCTAGAACGCGCGTCCGATTAGGATAAAAAACCCGGAATATAGTGATTTTACGCAAGATGCGCTCTCCGCAATCTGAGCATATCTCAAAAACGGAGTGTTCGATTGACATGATATCTGGCTAGTTTATTCAAAATTTTGTGCTGAACAAGTTGATATCAAATTTTTAATGATTTTGACCAAAAGTGTCACCTTTAAGGTAAATAACCGGTGCTCCACACGAAACGGGAATACCACAAATGGTGAATGCTGAAGTCGGGTTTCACCCAAATCTATGCGTAGATTTCAGATCTGGGCAGTTTAAATATCGCACTATGCCAAAATTGTTTGGTTTAACAAGGACCGGGGGGGGGGGGGGGTGCTCTTTTTTATACATTAAATGTGACTTTTTCAGTTGTTATGTTAGTTCAACATTATCAGTGACTGATCAAAATCAAAATCGGTTGGATTTGCACCCCGGATTTCACTCAAAAAAGTTGAATTTACTTGAGTATGTGAGTGTAGGCCTAGAACGCGCGTCCGATTAGGATAAAAAACCCGGAATATAGTGATTTTACGCAAGATGCGCTCTCCGCAATCTGAGCATATCTCAAAAACGGAGTGTTCGATTGACATGATATCTGGCTAGTTTATTCAAAATTTTGTGCTGAACAAGTTGATATCAAATTTTTAATGATTTTGACCAAAAGTGTCACCTTGAAGGTAAATAACCGGTGCTCCACACGAAACGGGAATACCACAAATGGTGAATGCTGAAGTCGGGTTTCACCCAAATCTATGCGTAGATTTCAGATCTGGGCAGTTTAAATATCGCACTATGCCAAAATTGTTTGGTTTAACAAGGACCGGGGGGGGGGGGTGCTCTTTTTTATACATTAAATGTGACTTTTTCAGTTGTTATGTTAGTTCAACATTATCAGTGACTGATCAAAATCAAAATCGGTTGGATTTGCACCCCGGATTTCACTCAAAAAAGTTGAATTTACTTGAGTATGTGAGTGTAGGCCTAGAACGCGCGTCCGATTAGGATAAAAAACCCGGAATATAGTGATTTTACGCAAGATGCGCTCTCCGCAATCTGAGCATATCTCAAAAACGGAGTGTTCGATTGACATGATATCTGGCTAGTTTATTCAAAATTTTGTGCTGAACAAGTTGATATCAAATTTTTAATGATTTTGACCAAAAGTGTCACCTTGAAGGTAAATAACCGGTGCTCCACACGAAACGGGAATACCACAAATGGTGAATGCTGAAGTCGGGTTTCACCCAAATCTATGCGTAGATTTCAGATCTGGGCAGTTTAAATATCGCACTATGCCAAAATTGTTTGGTTTAACAAGGACCGGGGGGGGGGTGCTCTTTTTTATACATTAAATGTGACTTTTTCAGTTGTTATGTTAGTTCAACATTATCAGTGACTGATCAAAATCAAAATCGGTTGGATTTGCACCCCGGATTTCACTCAAAAAAGTTGAATTTACTTGAGTATGTGAGTGTAGGCCTAGAACGCGCGTCCGATTAGGATAAAAAACCCGGAATATAGTGATTTTACGCAAGATGCGCTCTCCGCAATCTGAGCATATCTCAAAAACGGAGTGTTCGATTGACATGATATCTGGCTAGTTTATTCAAAATTTTGTGCTGAACAAGTTGATATCAAATTTTTAATGATTTTGACCAAAAGTGTCACCTTGAAGGTAAATAACCGGTGCTCCACACGAAACGGGAATACCACAAATGGTGAATGCTGAAGTCGGGTTTCACCCAAATCTATGCGTAGATTTCAGATCTGGGCAGTTTAAATATCGCACTATGCCAAAATTGTTTGGTTTAACAAGGACCGGGGGGGGGGGGGGTGCTCTTTTTTATACATTAAATGTGACTTTTTCAGTTGTTATGTTAGTTCAACATTATCAGTGACTGATCAAAATCAAAATCGGTTGGATTTGCACCCCGGATTTCACTCAAAAAAGTTGAATTTACTTGAGTATGTGAGTGTAGGCCTAGAACGCGCGTCCGATTAGGATAAAAAACCCGGAATATAGTGATTTTACGCAAGATGCGCTCTCCGCAATCTGAGCATATCTCAAAAACGGAGTGTTCGATTGACATGATATCTGGCTAGTTTATTCAAAATTTTGTGCTGAACAAGTTGATATCAAATTTTTAATGATTTTGACCAAAAGTGTCACCTTGAAGGTAAATAACCGGTGCTCCACACGAAACGGGAATACCACAAATGGTGAATGCTGAAGTCGGGTTTCACCCAAATCTATGCGTAGATTTCAGATCTGGGCAGTTTAAATATCGCACTATGCCAAAATTGTTTGGTTTAACAAGGACCGGGGGGGGGGGTGCTCTTTTTTATACATTAAATGTGACTTTTTCAGTTGTTATGTTAGTTCAACATTATCAGTGACTGATCAAAATCAAAATCGGTTGGATTTGCACCCCGGATTTCACTCAAAAAAGTTGAATTTACTTGAGTATGTGAGTGTAGGCCTAGAACGCGCGTCCGATTAGGATAAAAAACCCGGAATATAGTGATTTTACGCAAGATGCGCTCTCCGCAATCTGAGCATATCTCAAAAACGGAGTGTTCGATTGACATGATATCTGGCTAGTTTATTCAAAATTTTGTGCTGAACAAGTTGATATCAAATTTTTAATGATTTTGACCAAAAGTGTCACCTTGAAGGTAAATAACCGGTGCTCCACACGAAACGGGAATACCACAAATGGTGAATGCTGAAGTCGGGTTTCACCCAAATCTATGCGTAGATTTCAGATCTGGGCAGTTTAAATATCGCACTATGCCAAAATTGTTTGGTTTAACAAGGACCGGGGGGGGGGGGGTGCTCTTTTTTATACATTAAATGTGACTTTTTCAGTTGTTATGTTAGTTCAACATTATCAGTGACTGATCAAAATCAAAATCGGTTGGATTTGCACCCCGGATTTCACTCAAAAAAGTTGAATTTACTTGAGTATGTGAGTGTAGGCCTAGAACGCGCGTCCGATTAGGATAAAAAACCCGGAATATAGTGATTTTACGCAAGATGCGCTCTCCGCAATCTGAGCATATCTCAAAAACGGAGTGTTCGATTGACATGATATCTGGCTAGTTTATTCAAAATTTTGTGCTGAACAAGTTGATATCAAATTTTTAATGATTTTGACCAAAAGTGTCACCTTTAAGGTAAATAACCGGTGCTCCACACGAAACGGGAATACCACAAATGGTGAATGCTGAAGTCGGGTTTCACCCAAATCTATGCGTAGATTTCAGATCTGGGCAGTTTAAATATCGCACTATGCCAAAATTGTTTGGTTTAACAAGGACCAGGGGGGGGGTGCTCTTTTTTATACATTAAATGTGACTTTTTCAGTTGTTATGTTAGTTCAACATTATCAGTGACTGATCAAAATCAAAATCGGTTGGATTTGCACCCCGGATTTCACTCAAAAAAGTTGAATTTACTTGAGTATGTGAGTGTAGGCCTAGAACGCGCGTCCGATTAGGATAAAAAACCCGGAATATAGTGATTTTACGCAAGATGCGCTCTCCGCAATCTGAGCATATCTCAAAAACGGAGTGTTCGATTGACATGATATCTGGCTAGTTTATTCAAAATTTTGTGCTGAACAAGTTGATATCAAATTTTTAATGATTTTGACCAAAAGTGTCACCTTGAAGGGAGCACACCACTAAGTCGGTTTTGCGCGGCACTTCCGGCAAAACTTGAGTACGATAATAGTTCCTTTTGACCAAGTGAATGTGCAAAATTGGCATCAATTTTACTGGTAATGATATCAAATTTGCGTTTTATGGATTTTATGGACTATATATTTAATGTTTACAACAGAAAATTCGATGAGTTTAGCTGAAATATAAATAACGGGCCGATTTACACACATGGTGCATTAACGGGTTAGAACCGAATATTTACTCGCGTAATCATACCATTTAATTTCAACGGCTTCTAGCAAAAAATCTTGACGGCCTTTCTTAGTTCATATTGAGATATGTTAAAATACACAGATGGTCCTAAAACATCGAAATTTCACTGATCTAGTCGCGAGCACTCTGGATTTACAGCGACTTGAATATGGAGTACTCGCCGTGTAAAGTCAATGGGACGCGACATAGTGTTGTGCTCCCTTTAAGGTAAATAACCGGTGCTCCACACGAAACGGGAATACCACAAATGGTGAATGCTGAAGTCGGGTTTCACCCAAATCTATGCGTAGATTTCAGATCTGGGCAGTTTAAATATCGCACTATGCCAAAATTGTTTGGTTTAACAAGGACCGGGGGGGGGGGTGCTCTTTTTTATACATTAAATGTGACTTTTTCAGTTGTTATGTTAGTTCAACATTATCAGTGACTGATCAAAATCAAAATCGGTTGGATTTGCACCCCGGATTTCACTCAAAAAAGTTGAATTTACTTGAGTATGTGAGTGTAGGCCTAGAACGCGCGTCCGATTAGGATAAAAAACCCGGAATATAGTGATTTTACGCAAGATGCGCTCTCCGCAATCTGAGCATATCTCAAAAACGGAGTGTTCGATTGACATGATATCTGGCTAGTTTATTCAAAATTTTGTGCTGAACAAGTTGATATCAAATTTTTAATGATTTTGACCAAAAGTGTCACCTTTAAGGTAAATAACCGGTGCTCCACACGAAACGGGAATACCACAAATGGTGAATGCTGAAGTCGGGTTTCACCCAAATCTATGCGTAGATTTCAGATCTGGGCAGTTTAAATATCGCACTATGCCAAAATTGTTTGGTTTAACAAGGACCAGGGGGGGGGTGCTCTTTTTTATACATTAAATGTGACTTTTTCAGTTGTTATGTTAGTTCAACATTATCAGTGACTGATCAAAATCAAAATCGGTTGGATTTGCACCCCGGATTTCACTCAAAAAAGTTGAATTTACTTGAGTATGTGAGTGTAGGCCTAGAACGCGCGTCCGATTAGGATAAAAAACCCGGAATATAGTGATTTTACGCAAGATGCGCTCTCCGCAATCTGAGCATATCTCAAAAACGGAGTGTTCGATTGACATGATATCTGGCTAGTTTATTCAAAATTTTGTGCTGAACAAGTTGATATCAAATTTTTAATGATTTTGACCAAAAGTGTCACCTTGAAGGGAGCACACCACTAAGTCGGTTTTGCGCGGCACTTCCGGCAAAACTTGAGTACGATAATAGTTCCTTTTGACCAAGTGAATGTGCAAAATTGGCATCAATTTTACTGGTAATGATATCAAATTTGCGTTTTATGGATTTTATGGACTATATATTTAATGTTTACAACAGAAAATTCGATGAGTTTAGCTGAAATATAAATAACGGGCCGATTTACACACATGGTGCATTAACGGGTTAGAACCGAATATTTACTCGCGTAATCATACCATTTAATTTCAACGGCTTCTAGCAAAAAATCTTGACGGCCTTTCTTAGTTCATATTGAGATATGTTAAAATACACAGATGGTCCTAAAACATCGAAATTTCACTGATCTAGTCGCGAGCACTCTGGATTTACAGCGACTTGAATATGGAGTACTCGCCGTGTAAAGTCAATGGGACGCGACATAGTGTTGTGCTCCCTTTAAGGGCGTACACCACTAATTCGATAATACGCGGCACTTCCGGCAAAGTTGAGTACGATAATAGTTCCTATTTGACGGAAAGAATGGTAGCAAATGAAACTAATCATTATTGTTTTTGTGTCAAATTTGTGTTCTGCGTATTCCTAAGAATGTATATTTAATGTTTCAAAAAGAAAATACGTGATTTTAACTGAAACATAATTTTACGGACCGATTTACACACACGTTGCATGCACGGGTAAAAGCCGACTTATAAGTAACAAAATCAGTACACTCTGACGTGCCGGCTTCTAGCTAAAAATCCACCTGATGACCCGGGGTTGAGTTTCAGATATGTTATAAAATACCGTTTGTGTTAAAACATATCAAAATTTCAGAGAAAAATTCGCGAGCTAACTCAGGTTAGAGCGATTTGAACACAGCCTCCAAAGCATGTAAAGTCTATGGGAGCCGAATTAGTGATGTACGCCCTTAAAGGTACACATCACTAGTTCCCGGTGGTTTCACTCGCCAAGGGCATGTGCATGGTAACGAGTACCAACAAAATACATGCAGTCTTGGGCGGGTTTTTTAATCACAAACTCGCAAATAATGACCGTAGGCCTACTTCAAAGAACCCGTGTGAGCCAATGATTTCTTTACTTTTTTTACAATTTTTTCCCCATTTTGCCCATGAGATAGACAACGGACCATTATAAAAAGAAGTTGGATGTAGGGAAATTGAATATATTCGACTTCTTCTTGATTAAAACAATGTTTTGGTTTCACAAAACTTCATATTTTTGCAGTATAAAAACGTAAACCCGCCTTTTATTAATAGGAAAATGCGACATTATTTGAAATACGGGTGGGGGGGGGGGGGGGGGGGAGCTTCCGACTCAGAAAATAGTGTAGAGGTCTATAAGATTAAAAGTTTCTTTAACTTTTCAATTTTCAACCTGACATTTCATCAGTGCTGCAACAAATGTAGTAAATTTCTGTCAGATGATGTCCGCCCAACACCGTTTGACAACTCGATCAAAGGGTGACGGACGATCGCGGATATCGAAATTTACTAGTTTTGGGCGAATTGCATTATGTGTCGAGAGTAATTTATCACTTAAAATGCTTATCCTTTCGAGCAAAATGTGTTTATATTCTTATATTGTTCATTTTTTGAAAAGTTTCAATGACTTCATACAGTATAAAATCACAAAACTTGCCGATGCACGGCGGATGCTATCTACTGAAGACAGTAGGCCTACTTCGTGTGCATTCCACGCGGCACGGAGATAGTTTTTAAAAAACACGCGCAAAATACAAATTTACGCATGGCGATACGCCTCTTCAAATGACTACATCTCTAAAACTATATTTCAGAATTCTATAAGATTTGGCATTTAAACTCAAAATTTAACACTGAAAACAATGGTATATGATTGATATGACTTTTGAAAAAAAAGTGCTCTTAAAGGTACACATCACTAGTTCCCGGTGGTTTCACTCGCCAAGGGCATGTGCATGGTAACGAGTACCAACAAAATACATGCAGTCTTGGGCGGGTTTTTTAATCACAAACTCGCAAATAATGACCGTAGGCCTACTTCAAAGAACCCGTGTGAGCCAATGATTTCTTTACTTTTTTTACAATTTTTTCCCCATTTTGCCCATGAGATAGACAACGGACCATTATAAAAAGAAGTTGGATGTAGGGAAATTGAATATATTCGACTTCTTCTTGATTAAAACAATGTTTTGGTTTCACAAAACTTCATATTTTTGCAGTATAAAAACGTAAACCCGCCTTTTATTAATAGGAAAATGCGACATTATTTGAAATACGGGTGGGGGGGGGGGGGGGGGGGGGGGGAGCTTCCGACTCAGAAAATAGTGTAGAGGTCTATAAGATTAAAAGTTTCTTTAACTTTTCAATTTTCAACCTGACATTTCATCAGTGCTGCAACAAATGTAGTAAATTTCTGTCAGATGATGTCCGCCCAACACCGTTTGACAACTCGATCAAAGGGTGACGGACGATCGCGGATATCGAAATTTACTAGTTTTGGGCGAATTGCATTATGTGTCGAGAGTAATTTATCACTTAAAATGCTTATCCTTTCGAGCAAAATGTGTTTATATTCTTATATTGTTCATTTTTTGAAAAGTTTCAATGACTTCATACAGTATAAAATCACAAAACTTGCCGATGCACGGCGGATGCTATCTACTGAAGACAGTAGGCCTACTTCGTGTGCATTCCACGCGGCACGGAGATAGTTTTTAAAAAACACGCGCAAAATACAAATTTACGCATGGCGATACGCCTCTTCAAATGACTACATCTCTAAAACTATATTTCAGAATTCTATAAGATTTGGCATTTAAACTCAAAATTTAACACTGAAAACAATGGTATATGATTGATATGACTTTTGAAAAAAAAGTGCTCTTCAAGGGCGTACACCACTAATTCGATAATACGCGGCACTTCCGGCAAAGTTGAGTACGATAATAGTTCCTATTTGACGGAAAGAATGGTAGCAAATGAAACTAATCATTATTGTTTTTGTGTCAAATTTGTGTTCTGCGTATTCCTAAGAATGTATATTTAATGTTTCAAAAAGAAAATACGTGATTTTAACTGAAACATAATTTTACGGACCGATTTACACACACGTTGCATGCACGGGTAAAAGCCGACTTATAAGTAACAAAATCAGTACACTCTGACGTGCCGGCTTCTAGCTAAAAATCCACCTGATGACCCGGGGTTGAGTTTCAGATATGTTATAAAATACCGTTTGTGTTAAAACATATCAAAATTTCAGAGAAAAATTCGCGAGCTAACTCAGGTTAGAGCGATTTGAACACAGCCTCCAAAGCATGTAAAGTCTATGGGAGCCGAATTAGTGATGTACGCCCTTAAAGGTACACATCACTAGTTCCCGGTGGTTTCACTCGCCAAGGGCATGTGCATGGTAACGAGTACCAACAAAATACATGCAGTCTTGGGCGGGTTTTTTAATCACAAACTCGCAAATAATGACCGTAGGCCTACTTCAAAGAACCCGTGTGAGCCAATGATTTCTTTACTTTTTTTACAATTTTTTCCCCATTTTGCCCATGAGATAGACAACGGACCATTATAAAAAGAAGTTGGATGTAGGGAAATTGAATATATTCGACTTCTTCTTGATTAAAACAATGTTTTGGTTTCACAAAACTTCATATTTTTGCAGTATAAAAACGTAAACCCGCCTTTTATTAATAGGAAAATGCGACATTATTTGAAATACGGGTGGGGGGGGGGGGGGGGGGGGGGTGGGGGGGGGGAGCTTCCGACTCAGAAAATAGTGTAGAGGTCTATAAGATTAAAAGTTTCTTTAACTTTTCAATTTTCAACCTGACATTTCATCAGTGCTGCAACAAATGTAGTAAATTTCTGTCAGATGATGTCCGCCCAACACCGTTTGACAACTCGATCAAAGGGTGACGGACGATCGCGGATATCGAAATTTACTAGTTTTGGGCGAATTGCATTATGTGTCGAGAGTAATTTATCACTTAAAATGCTTATCCTTTCGAGCAAAATGTGTTTATATTCTTATATTGTTCATTTTTTGAAAAGTTTCAATGACTTCATACAGTATAAAATCACAAAACTTGCCGATGCACGGCGGATGCTATCTACTGAAGACAGTAGGCCTACTTCGTGTGCATTCCACGCGGCACGGAGATAGTTTTTAAAAAACACGCGCAAAATACAAATTTACGCATGGCGATACGCCTCTTCAAATGACTACATCTCTAAAACTATATTTCAGAATTCTATAAGATTTGGCATTTAAACTCAAAATTTAACACTGAAAACAATGGTATATGATTGATATGACTTTTGAAAAAAAAGTGCTCTTCAAGGGCGTACACCACTAATTCGATAATACGCGGCACTTCCGGCAAAGTTGAGTACGATAATAGTTCCTATTTGACGGAAAGAATGGTAGCAAATGAAACTAATCATTATTGTTTTTGTGTCAAATTTGTGTTCTGCGTATTCCTAAGAATGTATATTTAATGTTTCAAAAAGAAAATACGTGATTTTAACTGAAACATAATTTTACGGACCGATTTACACACACGTTGCATGCACGGGTAAAAGCCGACTTATAAGTAACAAAATCAGTACACTCTGACGTGCCGGCTTCTAGCTAAAAATCCACCTGATGACCCGGGGTTGAGTTTCAGATATGTTATAAAATACCGTTTGTGTTAAAACATATCAAAATTTCAGAGAAAAATTCGCGAGCTAACTCAGGTTAGAGCGATTTGAACACAGCCTCCAAAGCATGTAAAGTCTATGGGAGCCGAATTAGTGATGTACGCCCTTAAGGTAAATAACCGGTGCTCCACACGAAACGGGAATACCACAAATGGTGAATGCTGAAGTCGGGTTTCACCCAAATCTATGCGTAGATTTCAGATCTGGGCAGTTTAAATATCGCACTATGCCAAAATTGTTTGGTTTAACAAGGACCGGGGGGGGTGCTCTTTTTTATACATTAAATGTGACTTTTTCAGTTGTTATGTTAGTTCAACATTATCAGTGACTGATCAAAATCAAAATCGGTTGGATTTGCACCCCGGATTTCACTCAAAAAAGTTGAATTTACTTGAGTATGTGAGTGTAGGCCTAGAACGCGCGTCCGATTAGGATAAAAAACCCGGAATATAGTGATTTTACGCAAGATGCGCTCTCCGCAATCTGAGCATATCTCAAAAACGGAGTGTTCGATTGACATGATATCTGGCTAGTTTATTCAAAATTTTGTGCTGAACAAGTTGATATCAAATTTTTAATGATTTTGACCAAAAGTGTCACCTTTAAGGTAAATAACCGGTGCTCCACACGAAACGGGAATACCACAAATGGTGAATGCTGAAGTCGGGTTTCACCCAAATCTATGCGTAGATTTCAGATCTGGGCAGTTTAAATATCGCACTATGCCAAAATTGTTTGGTTTAACAAGGACCAGGGGGGGGGGGGTGCTCTTTTTTATACATTAAATGTGACTTTTTCAGTTGTTATGTTAGTTCAACATTATCAGTGACTGATCAAAATCAAAATCGGTTGGATTTGCACCCCGGATTTCACTCAAAAAAGTTGAATTTACTTGAGTATGTGAGTGTAGGCCTAGAACGCGCGTCCGATTAGGATAAAAAACCCGGAATATAGTGATTTTACGCAAGATGCGCTCTCCGCAATCTGAGCATATCTCAAAAACGGAGTGTTCGATTGACATGATATCTGGCTAGTTTATTCAAAATTTTGTGCTGAACAAGTTGATATCAAATTTTTAATGATTTTGACCAAAAGTGTCACCTTGAAGGGAGCACACCACTAAGTCGGTTTTGCGCGGCACTTCCGGCAAAACTTGAGTACGATAATAGTTCCTTTTGACCAAGTGAATGTGCAAAATTGGCATCAATTTTACTGGTAATGATATCAAATTTGCGTTTTATGGATTTTATGGACTATATATTTAATGTTTACAACAGAAAATTCGATGAGTTTAGCTGAAATATAAATAACGGGCCGATTTACACACATGGTGCATTAACGGGTTAGAACCGAATATTTACTCGCGTAATCATACCATTTAATTTCAACGGCTTCTAGCAAAAAATCTTGACGGCCTTTCTTAGTTCATATTGAGATATGTTAAAATACACAGATGGTCCTAAAACATATCGAAATTTCACTGATCTAGTCGCGAGCACTCTGGATTTACAGCGACTTGAATATGGAGTACTCGCCGTGTAAAGTCAATGGGACGCGACATAGTGTTGTGCTCCCTTTACTTATGGCTTGGAAAATTGACTTGTTCACCCCATCTGACAACTGTTCACTATTAATCCCTCTTTTCAATAAACAACTTCATTGCAAGCAGTCATTTACATAACATATAATTGCCAACATCTACTATTTCTGTTTTTATTTACAGGTAAGGAATTCTTTCTACATCAGTTACGTGGTTCCAGGCTGATATTGCTAGGATGGTTTATGGCTTTGTATTTTTGACTAAGACTGTCAAGTTGAAGGGTTGAACTCGAGCATAAGAAAAAGGCAGTGTCAGCAAAGTAGTCATGGGCCGTTTTGTTCGAAACACGGTGCAGTAAGTTTGGCAGAGGTTCAAATCAGTGGTTCATGTTCATCGTGCAGGTTCCCTGGTAGTGGGGTTGGGGGTAGATCTGATCATATGATTAGGCAAAACAAAACAAAAAGTTTGTCTCAAAGCTTGCGAAGGTATCCAAAATCGGGC
>JAYJML010000382.1:0-39000 GCA_035610835.1 Ophiura sarsii | reverse complement strand
CTGATAATGTTGAACTAACATAACAACTGAAAAAGTCACATTTAATGTATAAAAAAGAGCACCCCCCCCCCCCCCCCTGGTCCTTGTTAAACCAAACAATTTTGGCATAGTGCGATATTTAAACTGCCCAGATCTGAAATCTACGCATAGATTTGGGTGAAACCCGACTTCAGCATTCACCATTTGTGGTATTCCCGTTTCGTGTGGAGCACCGGTTATTTACCTTAAAGGGAGCACAACACTATGTCGCGTCCCATTGACTTTACACGGCGAGTACTCCATATTCAAGTCGCTGTAAATCCAGAGTGCTCGCGACTAGATCAGTGAAATTTCGATATGTTTTAGGACCATCTGTGTATTTTAACATATCTCAATATGAACTAAGAAAGGCCGTCAAGATTTTTTGCTAGAAGCCGTTGAAATTAAATGGTATGATTACGCGAGTAAATATTCGGTTCTAACCCGTTAATGCACCATGTGTGTAAATCGGCCCGTTATTTATATTTCAGCTAAACTCATCGAATTTTCTGTTGTAAACATTAAATATATAGTCCATAAAATCCATAAAACGCAAATTTGATATCATTACCAGTAAAATTGATGCCAATTTTGCACATTCACTTGGTCAAAAGGAACTATTATCGTACTCAAGTTTTGCCGGAAGTGCCGCGCAAAACCGACTTAGTGGTGTGCTCCCTAAAGTGTCTGATTTTATAGCACCATCTTTTTTTTTTGCCCAGAGGAGGCCAGTTTGCACCTACCCAGGATATAAAGTGTCCTAGACAGCACTGCCAAAATTGTAGGGTGTTATGCCACCAATACAGTATTGTTGTAATACAGTATTGTTGTGTTGTTCAGTGCATAGCATGCATGTACTGTACATACATGTATTTATCTCGAATTCACCATGTATGATTTATGATGGGAAAATGTCTTTCATACTTACCAGTCATCCGCTGCATCAGCTTTTGCAAGAATATCAAGATTTAATTCTTCTGAAAAAACTTGAATCATGGATCTTTATTTCCTGTGACAAAAATCCCAAATAGTTAAAATTAAGGATAGTATTCATTTACAGTTTTACACAAAGATTTTTCAAATAAAAAGAAATTAGCCCACCAATGAATGAAATTATACTGCGCGCCAATGATTTGCAAAATGTAATGCTCTTTGCTCTGCATCATTGCATGTACTACATCCATACTCTCATACCTGAGCAAGAGGAACTTGCCTCAACTCCATCCCTCAAGTCTATAAGGGCCCGTTTAATATTACCTGTACAGGCAGGTGAGAGACATGAGAATAGATTTGCATGAAAAACCTAGAATTGTAGCATGACAACTTGAATTTTGATATAGGTAAAAAATGGGCCTGGGTTGATTAAAAAAGTGTTGGAAAATAAAATACATTTATTAGTTGTTTTCCATTGGGAATTGTCCCTGGTTTCCTTTGCATTATCTTCAGTGACAGACCGTGGTGATCATTGCACCCTCTTCTGCTAGCTCTTAAGCGGCCTGCAGGGGACTCAAGGAAGTTTGAATTTGGAATTTTTTGAGTGCTGTAAAGCCTGTAATTATTGAACTATGACTCAAATGTATATAAAAGTATACATTTTTGGAGAGAAATTAATCAGAGAATGACAATTTTGCATCAATTTTGACCAAACATTTTGATTTTTTATTGTTGAGAAAATCACTTTTTTGACCCACATTGTTTAAACGAAGCTAACAAAAATAATTTTGAGTAAAAAATGCTAAAATCGCTTAATGAAGATATAAAGACACTAAGGGCGTGTTCTTACTGTGTGAATGTGGGCTGGGGGGAGGGGTTCACAAAAAAAGGTACATTTGTACACAAAAAGGTACATTGATAACCAGTGATATATAGTACTCGAGTCTGGATCGAGTCCGGTCTCAAGTCCCTATTTTGAAGGACTCGGAGGTGAAGGACTCGATCTCGGACTCGGGCACTAGGGAATTGTGCCAGAGTTCGGTCCGAGTCCAAGCTTATTTTGTTTGCAGTGGTTGATGTTCCGATTGCTGGCCCGATTTTCAACTTGTTGTTTTCTATTTACATGAATGGTCATCCTTAAAATTGTCATATTCCAAAGTTTGAGTTGTATAACTTCAACGGTTCTATTTTTAGAAGCACAAGATCACACTTAAAAATGGTATCAACATTGGCCCGGGGATGGGGATGCGAAGATAAAATGCATCATTATGTTGACATCACAGCCAAATTAATGACATGTGATCAGAACTTAAATACATGATCAGGACTCGTGACTCGGACAGTAAGGACTCGGTCTCGGACTCGACTACCACCCTGTCGACTACAACACTGTTGATAACAAAATAGGTACATTGGTACACCAAAAAGGACTTTTGCAGATTGATTTTTTTTGCAATTTCTGCCCCGCTAGCCGGGAAGATGTCGGACTACTCGTCGTGGAGTCGGAGGAGCCGGGAGTGGGGGCCCGGGGAACTTGTCGGGTACTTCGGCAGAGACTCGTAATCCGCAAAAAAATTATATTAAAACAATCGGACATCAATCAATGGCAATACACATACTACGTACGCACGTACGATAAAGCTTTAAAACAAGTTGTAGTTGCACAATGAAATTATTGAGATTTATATAGCGAATTCGCAAATATTATTAAACATTGAGAAGGGGTTTGATGCTCATTTTCCTACCACCCAGTCTCTTTTTTTCAACTTAATTCGACCTTTATTTTATGTGTGTCCACACAAATTGTCAACAAACAAAGTTTTGGTGGTCACGCAACCTTTGACCTGTGTCTGAACTCCCCGAGCATGTTAGCCAATCAGAGCGCGATTTGCACATGATCGAAATTGCTCCGTTTTCCCGATTGACCTTGTTTGGAACTAGCCGAAATATTGCTGGCTCCTGATCGTTTTAAAACATTTTATAGCTTTCTATTGGAATATGACAAAGCAAAATAGTTTATTGAAGCTTTGATAATAATCTCAGGTTTATTCTAGAACTTTTACTTCAAGAAAATCCGTGTAAATCAGGCGCTGTTTTGCTATTCACATTTTGTGCCCTTTTTTGTGATTTAACTCGCTGAAAATAATTTCCAAAATCACATTTAAAAAAAATCCTTTTTCAATTCTAATAACTGTTCGACGAACAATAACTATCGTACATGCAATTTATTTGCATGGTTTCTAAAAAATAATTTTTCTAGGACTTTTGTGGGATTTTTGGTGCAACGATACCCCATCTCATTAAATATTCATAATGTGTGACACATAAAACAAAGCACACACAGAGCGTGTTGCGGGCTGTTTGTCACATGCCGTTGACAACAAATACAGCTCAGAAACTCTTTTAATTTAAATGATGATGCTGAGTCGCTATCTAGCACGGTACTGACTGACTACGTACGGCGGGGACTTCGTCGGGAGGTCGGCGAGGACACGCACAATTTCCCCGGGGTATAGGGCCCGAGACTTCGTCGGAAACTCGTCATCAAATATTGCCCCGCATTGCCGGGTATTCGGCGGGTACTTCGTCGGGAAGACGTCAGTTACTCGATTTTTCGAAAGCGAGTTGATACCGACTTCCCCGCAGTGCCCCGGGTACCCAGGAGCCGGGACTGCAATTGACGGATGCATTATAGCCTGCCTATATTCAGCCTTTGCCATTTGGCCTAGGCTGGCTAGCTAGGCTGGCTAGCCTAGTATAAGTGATCATGTGATGGGTTTAGTTCAGGCCTAAAAGCATACACAAGGCTGCAAGCATGCACCCTATGCCGGGGCCATGCTTATAGGTCTCCTTTTTTACACAGCTCGGGTAACGTCCGGGCTCAGAACATTTTGCAAATGTGAAGAAAATGTTTTATTCAGGACCGAAAAAAGAAGGGACACTTCCGTACGAGCTGCAGTCGGAAGAATGTGTTGTGAAGCATACACAAATTATCAAATTTACAATTAATTCCATATATTTTCTTAAACTTGTCTTTCCATGCTGGGCAGAACTTTATTTAAACAAAATACATTTATAAGTAATCTCTAGCAATTTGAGGCTCTAAATTGCAAAACCGACCAAGAATAAGGAGGTTTTCTAGCTCTATTTTTGTAATTAAAAATACGTCTTTATTTCAGTGTTTTTTTGGCGTCACGAAGGGTTACAAAAATCAATCTATCTTTGTAAAACACTCACTATTTCATCAAATTGAAGTAATTTTAACCAACTAAGAGTCGTTTTTTCATGACCGCACTATTCGTTTCATTCGATCTTGCCAAAAAACTGCATTTATTTAGGATTCTGGACAAGTTTGTTGTCACTCCGCTCCAATGTTTACATTCCGTTTACTGGTCCGGGTTGCCTTTTTCAAGAAGGTCCGCGCATGCGCTATGCGTTTGTCCTAGGTGGAAACTACACTGGTTCCCTGAGCCCTTTGCTCCGATCCTGTCTCGAGATGGCCAAACAGAGTATAGTCATAGTGTCACTTGTATGCATGACGCTTGCATAGGCCTAGCCTAGGCTATGCCCAAATCGCGCTTGTTATCAGGGATGTAACTACACTGGTCGGTGCCGGTCGCTAAGGCTAACCAAGCGGCACTCACAGCAATTTCAGGCAAATTAACCAGCTCTAAGACTCAAAAATGGAGTAAATGTGTACATCAAATACCACAAAATGGCTGAGAATGCCAGAACGTGGCGATAAATATGTGCGATTTTAGCCGGCACTAAAATGTTGCTAGCTACAGTGGCGTAGCCAGGTTTTTCTCAGTGGGGGGGCAAAGGGGGGGCCGGGAGTTTTGGTGGGGGGGCAACAACCAAATTGAGGATTGAATTTCCTTGTGTTGTGAATAGGTTAGTCCCAAATTATTTCAACTGACATTTCCCACAGGGGGGGGCAACAGGGGGGGCAGAGAACCCCACAGGGGGGGCAGCTGCCCCCCCCTTGCCCCCCCTTGGCTACGCCACTGGCTAGCTACAACCCTGCTTGTTACGCTTGGATTATTTTTTGTGCATGGATAGATATAAAGTAATAAACCGAATATTTCTCGCCAATTTAGAACTGATTGTATTTAGGCCTATATTGCAAAAAAATGCCCAGCATTTCAATAAAACCCCACAATATTTTGTGGCATTTTGTAAAAATGTAACTGTCGGACTGATCGCAGCGTATACGATTCCCCAGCGTCCCATGCAACTGCGCAGTAAAAATGGAAGATGTGATGTACTTGTAAATAAATAGGTAATTGACCAATCGCAGCCCTAATCAGCAAGACCCCACACCATGTTGTGACTGTTTTTGAATGCACTGCATGCAAGGACACGCTCAACGTTTTTAATGATGGCGAGCGCTCGGATCATGACTCTGTGATTGACAATTTTTTGTTTTGATTATAGTAGCATGGACTAATGAACGCATAAATCAGTGGTCCCCAACCTTTTTCTGGTGGTGACCCCATTCTAGAAACCAGCATCAGAGCGCTACCCCTCACAGAACAAAGTCACATGTGTTACTATGATACAACATTATAAAAGCATTTTATTTTTGTTAAATTAGGCTAGTCCGCGACCCCACACAAAGAACGGTCGCGACCCCAATTGGGGTCACGACCCAGAGGTTGGGAACCACTGGCGACTGGCGTAAATACATGTTCAAGACGTTTCATCCCAAAACCGTTTCGTCCTATAAATAGTTCAATCAGTTTGAAATTGCCGAGAAATATTCGGTTTTTAACTATACATGCGCAAAAGTAATCCAAGCGTATAAGCACGATTTTGGCATACGCAAGCATCACGCATACAATGACACTGCACCATTGCGCGCCATATTAAACCATGCCAGCGTTTTATGATGCGTAACGCTCTTCTGAATTCATTTGCTGCTGTAAAGGTTTTGCCAATTTGGAACTGACTGAACTATTAATAATTAATATTTTTTAGGAATACCCTTTCATCCCACTACCAGGGGTCGCATTCTGACGCATCTGCGCGTCCTAGACTTCTCACTTTGTAATAGTGACGCGTCAGGTTTCAAATTGGAAAGACTTGTGGGTCCCGATCAAAATTGAAGGGACCCCTTAAATTTGATGTGTGGAAATGGAAACCTTAAGAAATTCTGTAAATTACATATCCATCCTTTGCTCACAATATAAATTCATTAAAACTGCCCGTAAAAAAGTAAATTTTGTAAATACCCAAACTTCAGGACCCCTCAATTTCTTGGGGACCCCTTAAATTTGTTTTTTGAAGTCCTACGGGGTCCTGAAAAATATCATGGGACCTCTCACATTTTGGACCCAGTGCTATCCCTGCCCACTACAGTTTCACCCCCAATGCACTTCCACCCACCCCATTATAGTTTCATCTTAATTGAAATACACTGAAGGCGTGCTGAATGGACTGATTGGGAGAACCATTGACTTGAGTGATGAATTAGAGACCAGGCACAAGCAAATTGCTTGTACAAGCTTGTGCCAAGCTTAATAAAAACCCTTTAAAGGGGAAGTGCTAGTACAAATGAAAGACTTTGATATTTTTTAGGAAAGCATTTGGTAGAATAATGACATGTAATTGGGTAATCAGTATTGGCACAAGAGCAGGCAGTGAACGTATTGGCAAATTTGGGCATGATATCAAGTAATGAATATGAAGACAAATTTGCAGTAGTTGTCCGTACTGTATATATGTGAAAATCAGACACAATTAGGCAAGATATCAACATTGAGCTTGTATTTGATTATTGTAGTAGAGATCTTCCGCTTAACAATGGTACTCTTTTTTTAAGCGGAGTTATATAATTTTTCAGTTATAGTCTTTATGAAAACTCCAAACTGAGATATCATCCTTTAAAGATGTACTTATAATGTACTAACGATGTACTTTTATTTTTATTTTTTTATTTTTTGGTTTGAATTTTTAATCTGAAACTTTCACATTAATGTTATAAACACTCTGAAAATTAATTATTTACAAGAATCACCTCCAATTAGGGTTTGGGCTGTACTCTTTTTTTAAGCGGAGTTATATAATTTTTCAGTTATAGTCTTTATGAAAACTCCAAACTGAGATATCATCCTTTAAAGATGTACTTATAATGTACTAACGATGTACTTTTATTTGTATTTTTTTATTTTTTGGTTTGAATTTTTAATCTGAAACTTTCACATTAATGTTATAAACACTCTGAAAATTAATTATTTACAAGAATCACCTCCAATTAGGGTTTGGGCTATTACTCAGTTTGGAGCTCTGCCCAATTCGTGAATTAAAAAGAAATTTGGAAGAAATGAAACAATCATTTGATCTTGTTGTGTGCATTCATTGGCGGCGTAGCTACAGGTAACCCACCAAGGGTCATTCGGGGGGGGGGGGGGGGGGGGGGTGCAATTAACAATTCAGGGGAGTTAAAGGGTTTTATATATACTTATCTCCAATTTCATGGCGTTTCTCGTCGTGGGGAATCAATACCAATCCTAATCACCCAAATGCTTTGTCCCAGGACCTACCGGGCCGGGGCCCTTATGTAATGTGGGCCCTGGACCCCACGCCACTCTCGTGCCCCCGGGATGACAAGCCTCCTGGCTACGCCCATATGTCGCAAACAATTGACTTCAAAACTCATAAAACGACCGCCAATTTTGTATTTATTTCATTAAGCCTACCAAAGAATGGAAATTAACTACCCAGTACGATTTGTTTGTGCAGTTATAAACGATATCTCCATCTTTGGCAAACACGAGAGTAAACATTTTAGAACCACCATCTCCATAGGCTTTATTGGTATAAGTGTTGTAAAAATCAACACAGATTGTCAGAGGTATATTTGCTCAATAGTGAATTAAAAAGTACAATAGTTTTTAAACGGCTTTCGTTGAATAACAAAATAACAGACATAAGGGACACTTTCTATGCGGCTAGTTTTACCAGAGTGATATTACCTATTACACCTCCCTGGTTTTGCCATATAAAAAAGATTTTGCAAAAACCTTTTCTAAACTTTCAAAGTCTTATCTCAAGAATAACTGACCTAATACTAGACGTGCTTGTACTTATGTTAATTAATTTCTCATGGTGATTCGAAATATATGATGATGAAAGCCAATAAATTAAATACGTTTGTGAAACATTTTGTGAATTGTATTTTGCGTGTGCATAACCGCGCGCATGGACAGCGTTAATCTATTCTATATTTGCCTAAAATTATCAGTTTGCTTCACCCCTCCATTTCTTTACATTGCCACAAGCTAGTGGATATTTATCGCTTTGTTTACCTATCGGAGTAAATATACTTTACACAGGCTAGGCAAACAACTGCGGACATCATCTCAAAATTTCACCCCGGGCGCTAAACAACTGAACACATCTCTCGTCCAATCAAAGCCATGGACATAGATGGATTAGGCGGCGCTTGTAAGTGACCCTGATGCAATACACATAGCATCCAAGCGTCACACTTCTCGATCAACCAATATACCCGTATGAGAGTGTCATTTGGCTGGACCCGTTCGATAATTATACCGATTTGGTCACGGTTTCCTGAACCAAGTGACTCGAAGTCATCGCGTACTTGGAATATTGATTTTGAATTCAGGCTATAAGAGCTAGCTATCGTGATAGCTAGCACAAAAAGGGTAGGTGGATAGAAAGAGTTACAATATAACAAGTAAGTAAATTACATGTAATACTAATCTACCAAAGAATATGAAACAAATATAAGGGAGTGTTCATAAATACCTTGGTTGGGGGGGGGGGTTGGAAAAATGGAGGGCCCCTCAAAAAAATTGTAATTATCGGTAACAGAGGGGATACAAAAAAAAAATCCAATTTTGTTTAACGCTTCGCGCATGCAAAAAAGTCCACACTTTTTACATAAAAAACCCAATTTTTACAGTTACATGCTTAGTGCGTGGTCAAATCTAATAATGCTCGGTAACTTAGACATACAGGAGGGGATCAAGAAGAAGAAAAACTCAACATAAAAAGGGGGGATCAAGAAAAAAATTACTGGTGTTTGGGGGGATCAAGAATTGTTTTCCAGAGACTTAAAAATGTCCAACCAACCCCACCAAAGTACCGGTATTTATGAACACTCCCTAATAATTTATTAATATTTTCATGAATTTCCAAAATGTATGTGTCCCCTTTTTAAGCCTTTTTTGTCCCCTAATCCTGATGCTGCAAAAAATGTCTGCTTCTTGGTATTATAGTCTAGGTGCATGGTACACATCAAACCGTACTGGGGTAAGGTACAGCTTGACCTATTATGTAGGTCAGGTTGGGTGGTTCGATTCCATCACCAGTAAGTTTTGCGTGCCTGTACTGATACTGGATACCATTAGGCGATGACAAATCCTTGTGCTATGGGCAAACCGATCTCTCAGATATGGTAGGACGCCCGGTTGTTTTGATATTAAAAACCATTTCAAAAATCATCTTGAAGATATAATACTAGTTTAGTGAGAAGTCAGAATGCATCATGAAGTTAACTGAATGATGAGTATATAATTGTATTTTATTTGACATTCACCAAAACCTGTGTCAGAGCTATAATAATTATAGGTAGCATAAAACTAATTCGCTCCCCATAGCAGACCTCGAAAATAAGGAGGTCAAAAGCCCGAACAAATTGTAATACAAAAACATTAAATTGTGTGCATTATTTTAAATTGAAGATGTTGCTGATAACAAGGCCTACAAAATAATGATGAAATGCGACATCTCATAATTGCTAACTTATCCAAGATGATGTAATACTTTACA
This sequence comes from Ophiura sarsii, assembly GCA_035610835.1. NCBI lineage: Eukaryota > Metazoa > Echinodermata > Ophiuroidea > Amphilepidida > Ophiuridae > Ophiura > Ophiura sarsii. The sequence continues at coordinate 29,250 of JAYJML010000382.1, read as the reverse complement.
ACAGTTTTTTGTGTGTGTTCTATTTACCCTAACCCCCCTGAGTGCTAAAAAATGCTAATCCTAAGTCCCTCTCCAAACGCATGCATCGTCGGTTTTCGATGACGTAGTCCACCGAGCCTATATGGTGAGCGCAGTATACTGCGCGAATGTGTAGTTGAGGGCCGTGGCTTAGTGGGTGGGACGTGGGGCTTGAGAACGGAGGGTCCCCGGATCGAATCCCGGCAGGTTCCCGGAGATTTAGTTTGGTGATCCCGGTCAAAAACCCTAAACCGGGGTTAGGTTAGGGTTAATTAAATTAAAATATATGTATTATTAGCCCTAACCAGCCAGGCTATGTTTTTACGGTGTGGAAACTGGGGGAGGGGACAAAATATGATTTTTAAACCAAATAATCGCTGCGAAACCCCTGGGATTAAACCGGACACTCCGATCACCACGCAACGCCGTCCGTAACCAATCAGCTAACCTGCCAACGCTCACCCGGGCAGCGATTTCGTACACACATATCAGCTTGGTTGACGACATCATCGATTCGAATGCTGTAGCATGCGTGTGGACATTGTTTTTTGCCGTAGTGAATCGTAGTGTAGGAAGGTTAGGGTTTTAATTTAAAGAACATTAAAGTGTATTAAAATCAAATTGTATAGTATTTTTCTTCACTATGTGTCTGAAGCCAAAAAGAAAAAAGAAAAAAAAGAAAAGGTAATCGACCTACCGACCCACTTTTTTCAACTCTTGTTTGGGCAAACATGTACCCAATCAATGTACCACAAATCAGTATTGAAAGTGAAGGGCATTTCACCGCATTTGAGAACACTCTGGGACAAGATTTACAAGCTTCCTTTTATTAGGTACGTGACAAAAAAAATTAAAATTAATTAATTCACTTGCAATTGGTACCATTGGAAAGAGCATGAAATAAGCTTTAAAATGACATCTCAACCATTGTTCTAGGGTAAATATTAATGGATTTACAGATTTTTCATATTAATAAATTACACAAAATTTTGGTCCTTCGTAACACATTGAAACATATGGAAATGCGCTACAATATTTGTGACCTTTTTGACCATTTTCTTCAACTTCAAGAAAAAACCCATAAATTGTTGTAACTTCTTTGATTTTTGATATATTTCAATGGAATAAAAAGCATATTAAAGAATACAACATAAACTAAATGATAAAAACATCATAACACTGTAATTAATTATGGATTATTAATTAATTAATTATTGATTATTGCATTCAACAATGCCGCAAGCAAATTTTCAGCGTCTCGGCCCGCACTACGATCAGTTATTATTATAAAAAAAATGGTTTCTGTCGTCAGATCAAGTTCATATTACATATGCATTGAGATAAATATATTCCCTATCGGTTCATATAAGTTTTATGAATGGCCATACATAGCTTCATAAAAATGACAGGTAGAGAAAATTACTTGAAACTTCCGACGATAAAATTCACCACTTCTGAAAATCACTCGGCAATTTTTCAAAGACGGCAAGAGAGAGAAAATTCTGAACTACATCATCACAATTTATGTCCATTGGAACACAAAGATACACCAATCTCTGTAGCGATATGAACAGAGCGCTATGCACAGCGCGAATCCATTTTCAAACAGACAAGGGTGCCACAGAGACCCGCTGCTCAGCACTGATTGTCACATACCTACTTTTATTTAAAGTCAGGATATTATTTAACGCCAAGGCCCCTGTTTCCTTGGGACAATGTGTGTACAGCCGGCCACAGACCGGGAGTGATCCCCTACTCTTTACGAAGGAATCTGTGACCTTTTAACGTGCTCTGATTTTTGCTCTTCCGATACACAGGATCATTTCTATGTGACTTCCGAACCACAAGGCAATTGAGACTTAGTACCTCGCCCAAGGATACAGACATGTTGGACCTAGCGGGGACTCGAACTCACAACCTTTGTATTGTGAGACCTGTGTCCTATCCACTAGACCGCACATGCTCTCCTTAAATTTAAATTTAAATGCTATGTTCTACATGTATAGTATAAACAAGGTATCAAGTGTCGGTCGGTACAGGCAGGCACATACAATAACTGGTGATGGAATCGAACCACCTAACTTGATCTACATTATATAGGTCAAGTTGTACCTTACCCCAGTACGGTTTGATGTGTGCCATGCACCTAAACTACAATACCAAAATTGCAGCATCAGGGGACAAAAAAAAGGCTAGTAAAGGGGAACACATAATAAATTTTGACAATTCCTGATTTTTTTTAAAAACAACGTCGAACGAAAAATCTAACCACCGACCCAACCCAAGGGACCTGTATGAGGTCCATTTGTCACTTGATACAGGTTTTTTTTGTCGCCTAAGGCTAATGCACATTACATTGCAAAATTACTACAATTTAGCCTGTGTGTTTAGCAAGACTAGAGTCTAGACTAGAGAGCGCTAGTCATAATGCAAGTGCTGCATCATTTGTAAAAAGGTTACCTTCATTACAATTTACATCATGTACCCCAGAAAACGGAAAATACCCTATGACTGAGTAGTCCGATGCCCTAGTATGATGAACAAAACCAACTGATGACCAAAATAATCTAACTTCTAAGTATGACTTGAGGTACTAATTTATAATATAATATTTTATAAGCTTACTTTTTTCGCTTTTTTAATGTTTTTGGCTTTAGTCAAGCCTTCATCATTCGACATTTTCGGCATTTTCTTACATGAGATTATGAGTTTTGTTTGGAATCGCTGACGACTCGACTGCCGGCTTGTCTGAAAAAGATGGCTCATTAGCTGATCTTCTAGTATTATAAGATTATAATAAAATTTTATTAGCGATGTTGATCGGCGTGTTTAGTTTCTTATGAATGAAAATGATCAATTTATTTCCGGGTTCAAGTCCGTTGCTACGTACATGTATCTCAAGTACGTTTTGGTACGTTTTCATTGACCCCAGAAATACGTCATTACTGATTAGCCAATCAACGTATCGAAACAAACAGCACCCGCCTGCGCCTATAGACCATTTCAAATCCGAAAATATACGATCGGTTCCGAATGTTTCCGATTAGCCGAGTGTTTGACACTCGTTCCATGACCTGTCAGCTCCTGACAGGTCATGGCCATGTGCCGGAGAAAAACAACGTGTTTTTCACCCGTCTGCCCGTGTGGTAAAATTGCGCTGGTGTTGGTGATAGATTGTATCCCTCACAAAGTTGATGTTGCGGCATTTCAGTTACAAAAACGAGTGAGATGAAAGAGATTTGGGGTAATATTTTCACTTTTTACCGTCTGCTCGATACATTTGGAATTTGTCCGTCAGCGCCTTTGTTGATAAAAAACCAAAATAGTCTCGTTCCACGTTTTACTTCTCATGTTTGCACGCGTGTAGGTAAACATAGGCGGACAATCAACTAGGACAATGCTGTGAATGCGATCAACTGTTGCGAAGAACGCGCAACGCACCTACTCCATGTGACCTGTTTTTCCGAAGATTTCCGATCTCAATTTGAAATGGTCTATGGTTAGTGTCGGGCCGTGTGTGTGGAAGACCATAAGCGCAGGGAACCAGCGTAGGTGGAAACAGGAAAGGTGAGAAGAGACTTCTCACCTTTCCTGGTGGAAAGCACCACAAGCAGTACAGCCACAGCCAGCGAGTGATCACGTACATGTGCGTACGGCCAGGGATACTATTAATTTTGGGATAGGAAAGTCCTATACTAACGTACGTAGCGAAAACGGGCCCTTTTGGATAAATTATGGTATTCCGATTCCGATGGTAATCATCGGAATGTGTCGGTGACCGGCGTTTAACGCGTTTAACAATGTTTAACCAGGTTTAACGGCAGGTTAAACGGCATGTTAGTCAGCATAGGTTTGGGGGCGCTGTAGATTTACACAGACGACGGTGGCCACGCGAAACCTAAATTTTGAATTCGTAGTGAATAACACGTAATCGCGAATTTTAAACTATCATTTTGACAAATACATCATAATTAAAAGGATTTTTATCGTTAACCGGGCGATGACTGTTAAAAATAATTCAAAATGGTGCACTCCCGTTGCCAAATTGGGTCGTCTGAGAGACGCGTGGCCAGCGTTGCGTCGTCTGCTCATAGATTTAAAAATAATTCTGTGCGTCTGCTACAATCATCACGCCTGATCGGTATAGCGCCACCAATTCTATGCTGACGAAGTTCAATTTAAAAGTGGACCCGATCGGCAAGCTCAGTGGCATCCCTGGTACGGCGTACGAAGGGTAAACATACTTTATACTAGTTGTATCGGACCAGATTTCGTGGAACTACTACGCGGCTAGCCTACTACTCGTATAAAAGAAGCGGATTGTTATGATTCCCTTGGAGGTTTTCTATGTCTGTAGGCTTGGGTGATCTAGAACCGAGAATGCTGAATGCGATATCAGTTGGTATTCTCCACTTAATTGTGCAATGTTCCATTTATAATGTACAAGGTTAGTACCGTATCCGTATCTATAGTATAGTAGTACGAAAACTAGCAGACAGACAGTAGCACTGCAGCGTATGAGGTTGTGTTCGCTTTTCGGACGCCATTTTGAATTGGCGAACTCTACCAGGCACCTCTAGGTTACCGTAAATTAGTAGTGCTGTACGTATGGTAGAGTTCGCCACTTCGTGGGGTAGAGTTCGCCTGTTTATCGTACTGATCATAACCTGAGTGTTTGAACTTTTGGGCAAGTTGAAAGGCGTGTACGTGTTTTGATTGACCAGATTATTAAATTAGTAGTGTAAAGGTCCTGTTATTATTAATTTTCGTGGGGCCGTAGAGTTCGCCTGTTTAATATTATATCATAGTGAGTTTCTGTCAAAATTGAAGTGGATGTAGTGCCTACACCGGACATGTGGACAGATTTCTTAAGGGTCGGATAAATTATTAGATTACGTATCAAACCATGCCGTCGGAATAATGTATTTAATTTACTGCTTTCTTATTAAAGCAACGCCCCCCCCCCCCCCCTCCTCCCACCCCCGGGCTCCTACCCAACACTGCACCTAAATTCCTAACACGCACATCATAAACGGTCTATGCACAAACACCCCCTGGCCACCATCTCACGCCCACATCAAAGTGCCTATGCGCTACTTTTTTCAACACACCTAGGTGGCATGGCAGTGACGTAACGTGTACTGTAGAGTTCGCCTGGGCATTATTTTGGCGAACACAACCCTTTTGGCAGCACTGCACACGGGCTCGCTATTTTCCTCATTTACTGATATTCCATTTCGAATGATACACTGGCACTCATGATAAGATAAGTATTACCGCAGTGAATATATCCTAGAAATTCCATATTCTATGAATAAACCATTGATGATTTTCACTAGTAATGACATTCTATATGATGTCTGCATTAGGCCAAGTAAAAAAAAGAATGTTTCTCGTCCAGGTTTTTCAAAAAAAGGAGGATGAGGGGCTTTTTATTTATTATTTATTATTTTTCAAAATGGCCGCCGTTTGAGATTTCTGGCAATAGTGTTTTCCCTATTAAATGAAATGACAATTGAGAAAGAGACAATTGTTAGACAAACAAGAACTTAACATATTTACATTGTTTTAATAGTGTTAGCACCATGTTAATACATATTTACATTGTTTTAATAGTGTTTAGCACCATGTTTTACACTTCTGAGCAGTGTTCGAATTAAGGGGATAACCATGATATAAAATCAGGTTATCCTCCAACATTTTTGGTTTTATATCCGCCAAAGTCAAAATTTCTCAGGAATTTCAGAGGTATACGAAACGAAAGGGCACATTTAATCTTATACCACACGACACATTCTAAAAATATATAAATTCAGTAAAATAACATTTAATATGGGAAGAGAAGTGTTGCTTGTAACTTCTTGGGAAGAGAAGTGTTGCTTGTAACTTCTTAACGAAGCATCGTACGAAGAAACTACATGGTCCATATGGTAGTACTCTTTAAAATACAGCCTTCCTATAAAAAATGGACAGAGTTACGACGTCCGATAGCCCCAAGGTAGGGGGCTATCGGTAGAGGTTAAGTCTACATGTACATAGCAAATTATTTAACATTTGAAAAATACCTAAATTTAGTATATTTTCATTTAATATGGGAAGAGAAGTGTTGCATGTTACATGATATAACAATAAAATAATGATTAAAATATATTTGCAAATTGAAGTCAGACATATTATTTTTGTGGTTCTTATACATGTGATGTGGTAATGCAAAATGGTAAATCTGTGTATTAAAGATATTAAAATGCATTCAAAACATGTGTTATTATTTCCATCATACATACATGAAACATCTTTTTTTACCAGATCACATGCATAAGAAATAAAGTTATAATTTTTTTGACTTCAAATTAAAAATTAATTTAAACAAAATTGAAATAATTTATTCAAACATAAATCTTTTTAATGCTGCATCATGTTACAGGCAACACTTCTATTGCCATAACAAGCAAAATGTACATGTAGCCTATACATGTAGTTTACTAAATTTAGTTAGATGTTGTTACAATAAAACAATAATAGTATTTTTTACACTGAAAACGGTTCTCAAAAGTCATACTTTTAATCAGAATATTATGAAATACCAATGTACTTATAAGGTAGGATCTTAAGTTATAAATTACCATAGCTATGGTGTGGGTCATGGGGTATTAAGTGAATTATTTCGGGTCAAATCTAGGTCATCTAAGGTCATGTTTTATATACTTTTGGACTTCTAAAAAAATATATTGTAAAAAAAAAAAGATTTTTTTTTAAAATTTTGTTTTTGTTTTGAATAATAAATAAAAGATAAAAGGAGGCGGCCCCAAAAAAGGAAGCGGGCGGGGACGAGAAACATATGTTTTTTTTTTATTTGGCCTTATATAGTTCTTCTTCATAAATTCATGTTTGTTGTATGTTATGTTCATCAGATTTTCGACAAAACCCTATAAATTGAGACAAGTCTAAAGCTACACAGTGAAATCCCATAGACATTTGACTTATTATATATTCATGAGCTCATTATCGCCGTGTAACGCCATGGGGTATCCTTACTTGCGAAAATCATCTCCAACAAATCATTAGTTTTAGATTATTTTATAAAATCTCAGCATGTATAGTTATTATGCCAGGGACTTCTAATACTCATTAATACCTTAAACTCGGCTCAAGGTATGAAAAGGTTACTGGAATCTTCCAAAAAAGCTAATATTTCGAGACATAACTTTATTAAAGTTTTGGTTGTAGAAGGATAACTGTCGCGTACTGGGAACCAGCCAATTTTTTTAATAAAAAACTTGCAGCAGCAATTACAATGTTACATACAGGGGTATTCTGTCATATTGAAATGTGTGGATAGAACATGGGCTATATAAACACTTTGAACTGATGCACATGATATTTATACCAAGCACACAATGCATTTTTTGAGCATGTTGAGCTCGTTTTGGTGAATATGTCTGGTTTAATTGCAATCTTTGTATTTTTGGATTCAGAAAAATGTTCAATGTAGTGACACCCCCTTAGTGAGACGGCTTGCCAAGTCCGTTCAGAAAAATTTGAGACCAACCAAGCCTGACCTACGCTATTAGAAAATATTAATCACCGAATAAGTTTAGTTATCGCATGATCCAGCATACATTATTTTGAATTGACTGTTCAACTCTTTTGTTAAATTGTTAGACTTGAATCGATCACCCTTTTAGTGCATTCTTTTATGAATGTGAGTTAACTGTTATAATGTGAAAGATAGAGATATCGCCCAATTAAACACATCTGACAATAAGTACACGTTCGTCTAGTACGGTGGTGTATACATGTAATCTGTTGGGCTATGTTGCTTCACATAAATATAGCACAACTGAGAGACCGACTGACTGACCTTCGTAAACATGTTACGGTGACTGTCTTGCATGAATGCAAATCATTGTCGCGGTAATTTTAAAACCGGCATCATGTAGGCCTGTGTGCTGCCTCGCGTAAAATACAGACAATCTGCGTGGTTCTCTGTCGCATTTTCGAACACTGATTTTCAAACCAAAATAATTAAATTGTCTTTTAAATTTCAGGATTTTCTTAAAAAAAATAAAATTACCTCCTCATCAAATTACCATGTTTTAGGCATTTCTAAGTACTGGGCATCCTTTATAGGATATTGCACTTGTGAATTTAGCAATTAATTGTTAAAGCACTGACTTTTTACAAAGAAGGTATAGGTAAGAGAGGATTTTCCCATAGCGTTACAATGGCGATAATGAGCTCATGAATATATAATGAGGCAAATGTCTATGGGATTTCACCGTGTAGCTTTAGACTGGTCTCAATTTATCTGAATCTGAAAATCTGATGAACTCAACATACAACAAACATGAATTTATGAAGAACAACTATGTAATGCAGACATACACTGTTGTTACTAGTGAAAATAATCAATAGTTTGTTCATAGAAGATGGAATTTCTAGGGTATGTTCACTGCGGTAATACTTATGAGTGCCAGTGTACATTTCCCCGTGATACATGTATGTTGTTCCATGAGTGCCCGTGAGGGCACAAATGGAACATTATACTTGTACGCCTACCCAGCAAATAGTCCCATTGTGTCAAACTTGATTAATGAGGGCTCACTCACCAAGTTGTTATGATTTTAATAAACAGACAAAAACAGGCTGGTATTAACTTACAAACCATAATAAATACACACTTAAAAAATTGGTAGTTAAAAAATGATGCACTGACTGAAAGAGGGTTAAATATGACCATATAAGTTGTTCCATAATATGACCATATAAGGCCAAATAAAAAAACAACAACCAGTTTCTCGTCCAGGCTTTTTGAAAAAAGGAAGGAGGCCCCCTTTTTTTTTTTTTTTTTTTTTTCTTTCTTCAAAATGGCGGACTGATTTTCCCAAAAAAAATACTTCCGCTTTCGACCTTTTTTCCAGTTGCTGTTGTTACTTAAATGACAGCCACCTTTTCTAACACCGTTTTCAGACTTGTAAGTTGTATTGGCTACAACTTTGTTGAAAACAAAAGGAAAGACAAAATACAGATGTTATACATTTATTTGACTTAACATTGAACAAAAAAACGATACCTTTTTTGGTTAAAAAAGTGTTTTGGGGTTTTTTATTTTTTTTATTTTTTTTTTTAAAGAAAAAAGAAAAGAAAAAAGGAGGCGGCCGGCAAAAAGGAAGCGGGCGGGGACGAGAAACTGGTATTTTTTTTTTTTTTGGCCTAAGTTGTTCCATGAGGGCACGAATGGAACATTTTCAAATGACTGGAAAAGTGTCATATCAGCCATTCCATGTTAAGGGTTGCAAAAAACTCAAAAATTGAAATGAAAGGGATTTAAAGGAATTTATTTCAGTCAGTTATATTTCATTATGCACTTATCAATTGCAGACCAGGCCCCGGGGGACCCAGGGATTAGGGCCGGGACGTACAAATTACCGATGTGACGTCCCGGCTACAGTCGTGTTACTCGTGTACGGTCCCCGCAGGGCGGGGCACCACTTTTTGTACGCCCCCACTACAGTCCCGGCCCCCACCCCCCATGGCCGGGACAAAGTGTACGCCGGCGTACGGTCCAGGCCCCCATAGCCGGGACAAAGTGTACGACGGCGTACGGTCCCGGCCCCCATAGCCGGGACAAAGTGTACGCCGGCGTACGGTCCCGGCCCCCATAGCCGGTGCATATAGTGTACTGCAGGGATACTATTAATTTTGGGATAGGAAAGTCGTATACTAACGTACGTAGCGAAAACGGTCCTTTTGAATATTTGAATAAATTATGATAATCGTCTGGAATGCGTCGGTGACCGGCGTGTTAGTCAGCATAGAATTGGTGGCGCTGTGCACGCGGTAGATTTACACACAGGTTGCTGTCAAAAAATACACACAAAATGAGTTGGTTATCCAACTCCAGCGGTTTTTGGATGAAATAATTTAGTTCCAATGTGTGATGAATTTTATGGGGTCATATAATCAAAATCCCGGGCAAAATCCATTGTTACATTGAAAATAATGGAAATTCAAAATTAACGAACGTTCGTGTCTACCATCGTCTGCTACAATCCCTGCTACAATCACGACTTATCGGTATAGCGCCACCAATTCTATGCTGACTAACTTCAATTTAAAAGTGGACCCGATCGGCAAGCTCAGTGGCATACCCCTGGCCCCAGGTGCACCGAAATATTAAAATGTCCAGACGGATGCCGCCGTTCCAAATCATTATTATTGGCTCCTTTTTGTAACACTCGGCGACACGAAAACAAGACTAGCATCAGCAGAAGTGACGTCATGATTATTACTTCTCCGAGATGCGCAGAAATCCGCCATTTTTGAAATTTAAACCGAGAGAAAAAATTCTGCGCACCTACGTGTAAAGCAATGGCAGTTTTGACTCTAACGAAAACGAAATATTAACTTCCGATACATCAGAATTTATCATACTTTTTCTAGTTATTTGAAGATGAAACTCAATCTTTGTAGGTTCGTCTTTGATGCTACGTGATCAGAGATCAAGTAGGGAATCTGTTTGCGTCACACTTTTGCTAAATATTTGTGCATTAGCATCGCAGAAACAGAAACAGAAAGCAAAGTCTTCAAAAGTGTGTCGCATTTCGCGATGAAAGCAATGGCAGTTTTGACTCTAACGAAAACGAAATATTAACTTCCGATACATCAGAATTTATCATACTTTTTCTAGTTATTTGAAGATGAAACTCAATCTTTGTAGGTTCGTCTTTGATGCTACGTGATCAGAGATCAAGTAGGGAATCTGTTTGCGTCACACTTTTGCTAAATATTTGTGCATTAGCATCACAGAAACAGAAACAGAAAGCAAAGTCTTCAAAAGTGTGTCGCATTTCGCGATGCTACATTTGGTGAATGCACTATGCAGGTTATTGCGGGGCCGCTTGAACTCTACTCCCGGTGTGTTTGAGGGAATTCACGGAGAGTGAGACTTACGGGATACGGGTACCCGTTACACGCACGTATAGAATGACCCGTGTCATGTAAGAGAAAAAACACGGGATAACTCATACCTAATATTCACACTTGAACACATCTTTCTTAGTGAATATGCTAGTCGATTCTCGACAAAATCAAAAATAAGCTTACTTTTTAAGTTAGTTTACTCCGAGCAAGTCGCCGAAGAAAAAATACTCTGATGCTGAACTCATCTCATCGATAGAGGTCTAGACCTCGTTGCAGAATGCCCTCAACCTCAGGTGAATTGACAACAAATATTTATGATTCATGACTAAGATTCACTGAAATGTTAATTCAGCCGATAAAAGATCTGTGCCAAATAATAATAATGCAATGCAGACGACTTGTTTACTTGTTTTGAAGCGATTCCTCTTTTGCTGTTGTGCACTGAGCGGCGCGGAGTCCGTACACACAGATGGTGGTGGAATCTATTTATTTCCAGGTCCAAAATCTCCCATCAAAATGTACTATTGACCGCCAGGTCCAAAAGCTCCCATCAAAATGTACTATTGACCGCTTGACCCGTTATTTGGGTGAAAAGGTGAAACTATTTTATGTCACGTGATGCAGTTTCCACCAATAAAATGACAGGAATATTTTCATGCGTTATATAATACATTATAAATGTACCATACTATAAAAATAGTATTATATGCACGCATATTTCAAGGATATCATTTCAAAGCTTGTTCAAAGCCAAAGGTAACCTAATTGTGGTCAAATTATGTAAGTAGTGGATAATTATCGCATGTTTTCTGCAAACAAATAATCTCGAAAAAGGCGTGAAGTCATTCGGATAATTGGAAAACTTGCCCCACTCCCCTCTACCGCGGACCAGAGAAATTGTGATAACGCCACTCTGAACAGGTTGAACGCGAAATGACAACAACGCACAGTTGCCAATATGATGTCCCCTCCTGGGAGGTAATCATTTCATTGTCATAATGAATGAGTAGATATTAAGCTGATTTATGTGACAACACATATAATATTATGTAAACATTCTTACTTTTGAAGTGATGCAGAAGCTATTTTATGTTACCATGGTTCTGGTTTGTTTGAGGAAATCTTGATTCTTAGAACCATGCTCCTGAGGAAGAAATAACTTTTTGCACCCCTGGATGGGGGGGCCTAGGCCCCCCTAGTTTGGTGTACAGTCGGGGGAAACTACTGCCAGTCGGGGGAAACTACTGCCAATCGGGGGATGGGCCGTCGCTAGAGTGTTTTTTGTGTGTGGAGGGTGTGTAATCCAAATAGACAAATAGTTTGCAAATTTGTACATGTAGTCGACAAATTTATGCACCAGGTTGGTAAAAAAGGAAATGTTATAGAAACAAATGATGAAAACGCTCATAATTGTCCATTAGTTGTTTACTGTGATGGCTTTTTGACTGTGAAATTGTGACTGCGATTTTGTTGACTGTGCGAAATTTTTTGACCGAGCGAAATTTCTGAACCTACAACCGCCCCCCCCCCACTTACGTGAAAATCTTGAGGAATTTCATTTTTTCAAGTGGGCCCCCCCCAGTAACAATATCCTGCGCACGCCACTGTTTTGCGGTCAATTTTCACGTAAGATTGTTAAGTATAAATAATGATTGTGTAACTTGTAACAAATGTACTCTAGATTTTCATTTCAATTGTACTGATAGTATATCTGAGTTTCAACAGACAACAAATTGGGTCTGCAATGATTGTTTCTTTAAATTTTGCAATGGATGAACTCTCATTTAATGACAGTTTTGTTGATCTAAATTGTAAATTACAAAAAGGCCTTAACATTGTTCATGGAAATATTCAGAGTATTATAAATAAAATTGATTATATTAACCTTACAGGAAAACCAAATTCATGTTCTATGTTTAACAGAAACTTGGTTGGATAATGACATTGATAACAGCGATATACAAATACATGTGGATAGAAGTCAATTTACCTCAAACTAAACCCATACTCAATGTTGATTATGGGCAATTCCACGGTAACAGCGTGACGGTTTGGAAGATATTTTCACACTTCATATACAAATAACATACACACTTGAATTATTCAGAACATTTTTTTATTGCATTTCTACTACTACTAGTACAACCTACACATAGAAAGAAGAAAAAAGAAAAAACAATTCACATTTATGAAATATGAATATTAATGAGTGCGGTAACAGCGTGACGCTAAAAAGGACAGGTATTTTTCTCATTTATGAATGGTTAAAACTCTGTGAACCTTTTTATATTTTTTAAGTTTCATCGGGTGGATTGTAATTATAAGAAAGTCAGCTATAACTTCCCTGTATAAAAAAGAAAATATCATATGATTTTAAATATGTGATATACAATAAACAAATTTGCATACGGTAACAGCGTGACGGTAACAGCGTGACGTTTTGTCCGCAACGCAAAATTCATAATAAAATACATAAGAGAAAAAAAAATCATGTTAAACGTGTAAATTTATGAAAATTTAAGCCCTAAGTTAGCAACTTACAACAACAAAATGTGTGAAACCATAAAAAGGGGGTCAGAGAAGGGTGCTACAAATGGGCACTTTTCTGAAAAAAATCACAAAATTTTACAAAAAAACAGGTTTTTTCAAAAAAAATCATAGTTAATGTATATATATCAATTAAAAGGAAAACCAGCTCATTTGAAAGAGCTTAAAAATATCTTTCATTTGATACTAAATATGTGATGGAAGTACTTAAAATTGTAAATTTACAGGATTTTTTCAATTATTTTGAAATGTCCTGTTTTGCGTGGAACTGCCCTTATGTAGATAAACTTGACTTGATTTTTCAAGAGTGTAATTCCATTTATGATGATGTATATATTGATATTCTAGGTGATTTTAATTTAGATCTTTGTGATACATGTAAATCTAAGAAAGTTAAAAAAATTAGCTCAAAATAGCCACATGAACCAATTGGACTCCCCTGCCGAACTGCTTGCCGAATGGTTCGATGTTTTGATCTGACTAATTTGCATCTTCCCCGGAGATGCGGGCATTCCAAACTGAAGTATTTCTAATATTTCAGAGACTAGAAACACAGGTCTCCCAGCGCGACGTCACCCCACGTCACGCGCCAGCCCGTCACCTAAATTTCGCTTGGACACCTCACAAGTTGTGTTCTCGCGGAGCCCCCTGTATTCTGGATTGTTACAGATCCTTGAGTTGAGAATTTTGACACTGGCGTGCATAATTCGTGTGGGTGGTTTTTCTGGATTTTCTACGCTAAAATCGGACCGTTTTGGTTTCATTTCGGACCTTTAGAAGTACCAAATTCAATCAAAAACTGAACGTAAAATTCTAAAATTTTCCGAGGAGTCCGCCATTTTACTTGTGACGTATACAATATGGCGGCTCTTTGTTTTTGTTATAATATTTTCCGCAAGTCCGGATACGCTTTGGATCTTTATTGAACTCGTATTGGAATCGCTGGGATTATTATTTTTGATGGACAATATCGTTTATGGATCTTGGTGATGTATCTTTATATAAATCGATGTAGTCTGTGTAATGTAGTTATTAACGTGTATACCTATATTATGTATCCTTACAGCTTTTGTCGTAGAAAGCCCTCAGTGACATATATATATATCAGATTCACGGATAATTCCATTCAGTGGTTAATAACCTGTGTTTCATTATACGCGTTTGACTGAGTTTATATCTTTATTCACTATATATAGATCGATTATTAAATTCGTCTTACTACATTACTCAATCAGCCAGCAGCTTGTACTTTTCGCCGCTAGCGCTTGGTTTTTCCTACCTATCTGCGTTATATCTTATACTAGCATCTGTGTACCATAGTCATGTCGCACCAGTGTATTGAGTGCCCTGTTCTTATCCCCGATTGGGATTTGCATAAGTTAGCGCACTCGCAGTATTAATGTTAACGTTGTAGGTAGAAAGTCCGTCGGTTCGTCCGACGGCCACCCTCTCACGGGGGCGGGGAGCTCTGTAACCGGAGTTCCCGAGGCTGTTTCAGCTAACGATCAGGCGCGGCCTGGTCGGCATGTAGAAACGGTCGGCGTGAGCGGTGGAAAGACGGGACTGGTCCCCGTTAAGTACGCTGCTCCGTCATGGGAGGTAGGCGAAAGCTCGGGGTTATGTCTACCCCTGAGTTAATACCTTTCACGCCGGGTGCTAGTAGCAGCGGTCCGATATTCTCGGAGCCCGCAGCTACGGCGCTTTTGCCTGCCAGTGAAAGTACGGGGTTCGTCCCCGCACTAGTAACTGGCTCGCTGGCGGTGGGAGTTGCCCTAGCTACCTCGGGTAGCCTGGATACATCCACCAGCCAGTCGGTGGTGACTACGATAGCGGGCGGCCCTGAGCCTGCTATTGTATGTTCTGCCAGTAGACCTCCCACGGCGTTTTTCGCAGGTCGAGGTCTACCCCCGCCCCCCGGTTTCCCTGACGGCTTACGACTAGTCACAGGTGATAACCAGGGATCGATTAGCCATAATCGCCCTATTCAGGCAGGATTGAGTGTTCACTCGTCCACGCCGAATGGTGGTATTATATTATGTCTAGTGGATTTACCAGTCATTATCCTCCCAGTCACGGTGATCGAGGATTAGGACAAGGTTATCCTGTTATGAGTACCATTCCAACCGCTTCGGTGGCTGCGGATAATACTCATGCGTTCTTCTCTAACGCTCCCATGCAGCAACAGGCTTTGTTGTAGCGTGGGGGGGGGGGGGGGGCGTGAGTGGATACGCTACAGCGGCAGGCTGTATGCCGAGTGCAGAAAGAAGAAAAAAGAAAAAACAATTCACATTTATGAAATATGAATATTAATGAGTGCGGTAACAGCGTGACGCTAAAAAGGACAGGTATTTTTCTCATTTATGAATGGTTAAAACTCTGTGAACCTTTTTATATTTTTTAAGTTTCATCGGGTGGATTGTAATTATAAGAAAGTCAGCTATAACTTCCCTGTATAAAAAAGAAAATATCATATGATTTTAAATATGTGATATACAATAAACAAATTTGCATACGGTAACAGCGTGACGGTAACAGCGTGACGTTTTGTCCGCAACGCAAAATTCATAATAAAATACATAAGAGAAAAAAAAATCATGTTAAACGTGTAAATTTATGAAAATTTAAGCCCTAAGTTAGCAACTTACAACAACAAAATGTGTGAAACCATAAAAAGGGGGGTCAGAGAAGGGTGCTACAAATGGGCACTTTTCTGAAAAAAATCACAAAATTTTACAAAAAAACAGGTTTTTTCAAAAAAAATCATAGTTAATGTATATATATCAATTAAAAGGAAAACCAGCTCATTTGAAAGAGCTTAAAAATATCTTTCATTTGATACTAAATATGTGATGGAAGTACTTAAAATTGTAAATTTACAGGATTTTTTCAATTATTTTGAAATGTCCTGTTTTGCGTGGAACTGCCCTTATGTAGATAAACTTGACTTGATTTTTCAAGAGTGTAATTCCATTTATGATGATGTATATATTGATATTCTAGGTGATTTTAATTTAGATCTTTGTGATACATGTAAATCTAAGAAAGTAAAAAAAATTAGCTCAAAATAGCCACATGAACCAATTGGACTCCCCTGCCGAACTGCTTGCCGAATGGTTCGATGTTTTGATCTGACTAATTTGCATCTTCCCCGGAGATGCGGGCATTCCAAACTGAAGTATTTCTAATATTTCAGAGACTAGAAACACAGGTCTCCCAGCGCGACGTCACCCCACGTCACGCGCCAGCCCGTCACCTAAATTTCGCTTGGACACCTCACAAGTTGTGTTCTCGCGGAGCCCCCTGTATTCTGGATTGTTACAGATCCTTGAGTTGAGAATTTTGACACTGGCGTGCATAATTCGTGTGGGTGGTTTTTCTGGATTTTCTACGCTAAAATCGGACCGTTTTGGTTTCATTTCGGACCTTTAGAAGTACCAAATTCAATCAAAAACTGAACGTAAAATTCTAAAATTTTCCGAGGAGTCCGCCATTTTACTTGTGACGTATACAATATGGCGGCTCTTTGTTTTTGTTATAATATTTTCCGCAAGTCCGGATACGCTTTGGATCTTTATTGAACTCGTATTGGAATCGCTGGGATTATTATTTTTGATGGACAATATCGTTTATGGATCTTGGTGATGTATCTTTATATAAATCGATGTAGTCTGTGTAATGTAGTTATTAACGTGTATACCTATATTATGTATCCTTACAGCTTTTGTCGTAGAAAGCCCTCAGTGACATATATATATATCAGATTCACGGATAATTCCATTCAGTGGTTAATAACCTGTGTTTCATTATACGCGTTTGACTGAGTTTATATCTTTATTCACTATATATAGATCGATTATTAAATTCGTCTTACTACATTACTCAATCAGCCAGCAGCTTGTACTTTTCGCCGCTAGCGCTTGGTTTTTCCTACCTATCTGCGTTATATCTTATACTAGCATCTGTGTACCATAGTCATGTCGCACCAGTGTATTGAGTGCCCTGTTCTTATCCCCGATTGGGATTTGCATAAGTTAGCGCACTCGCAGTATTAATGTTAACGTTGTAGGTAGAAAGTCCGTCGGTTCGTCCGACGGCCACCCTCTCACGGGGGCGGGGAGCTCTGTAACCGGAGTTCCCGAGGCTGTTTCAGCTAACGATCAGGCGCGGCCTGGTCGGCATGTAGAAACGGTCGGCGTGAGCGGTGGAAAGACGGGACTGGTCCCCGTTAAGTACGCTGCTCCGTCATGGGAGGTAGGCGAAAGCTCGGGGTTATGTCTACCCCTGAGTTAATACCTTTCACGCCGGGTGCTAGTAGCAGCGGTCCGATATTCTCGGAGCCCGCAGCTACGGCGCTTTTGCCTGCCAGTGAAAGTACGGGGTTCGTCCCCGCACTAGTAACTGGCTCGCTGGCGGTGGGAGTTGCCCTAGCTACCTCGGGTAGCCTGGATACATCCACCAGCCAGTCGGTGGTGACTACGATAGCGGGCGGCCCTGAGCCTGCTATTGTATGTTCTGCCAGTAGACCTCCCACGGCGTTTTTCGCAGGTCGAGGTCTACCCCCGCCCCCCGGTTTCCCTGACGGCTTACGACTAGTCACAGGTGATAACCAGGGATCGATTAGCCATAATCGCCCTATTCAGGCAGGATTGAGTGTTCACTCGTCCATGCCGAATGGTGGTATTATATTATGTCTAGTGGATTTACCAGTCATTATCCTCCCAGTCACGGTGATCGAGGATTAGGACAAGGTTATCCTGTTATGAGTACCATTCCAACC
Organism: Ophiura sarsii; assembly: GCA_035610835.1. Classification (NCBI taxonomy): domain Eukaryota; kingdom Metazoa; phylum Echinodermata; class Ophiuroidea; order Amphilepidida; family Ophiuridae; genus Ophiura; species Ophiura sarsii. The sequence goes on along the minus strand of JAYJML010000382.1, from coordinate 10,985 downwards.
GCTTCGGTGGCTGCGGATAATACTCATGCGTTCTTCTCTAACGCTCCCATGCAGCAACAGGCTTTGTTGTAGCGTGGGGGGGGGGGGGGGGGGTGAGTGGATACGCTACAGCGGCAGGCTGTATGCCGAGTGCAGGGCCTTGGGCCCAGTACCAAGCATATCAACCTTGGGCGCAAGCACCAGCATGGCAAGGGTCGTACAACCCTTTGCTTACGCAGGCTGCTAGCCCTCCCGCTTACCCGTACGGTGTAGGAGGTTGGCAGTACGGACAGCCGCCGGGTATGGTTTACCCGTGGCAGTCTGGACAGCCAGCCGGCATGCAGCTCACCTCTCAGGTGCAGAGCATGCCGCCTATTCAAGTTCCGTCGGTACTTAGTGCTGGGTATCCCATGGCGAACTCAGTTCGCCCGGATCTCGGTGGGAGTGCCCCCTCTTCATCAGTACTCGTCCAAGCTCCCATACCGGTTGTTTCCGGCGTGGTGGACATGGGTCTGTGTACTGATGATGCCCGTTCGGGGAGTGATGATGAATCCGGTTCGGATTCGTCTGACTCCGCGGACGAGGGAAAGGGGTCGGGAGAGGATGACGAGTCGGAATCCGACGATTCCGACGAGTCTGCGCCTCTTCCCCCGCTATCAGCTGAGGTATACCCCGTCGATCGTGTTGATCCGGGGTTGAGCCTAGGCTTTAGCACTATAATTAATGTCAGCAAAGGCGGCCCCTGCGCGTTAAAGCAGACATGCTGATAGCGAGTCTCGTTGGACTTTTCACGGCGTCTTCGCCGAGAGATGTCCTTCCCCGGGTTCCGAGGATTATATATAATTGCCCTATTCAAGCCGGATCGAATGTTAATTCATCCACCCTGAATGGCGGTATTATATAATCTAGTGGTTTAGCTGGGCATTACACTGTCGATCGTATTGATCCAGGGTTAAGCCGAAGCTTTAACACAACGAGTAATGTCCCGACTGCTCCTGTGGTCGTGAACAACGCTTAGCAGGCGTTATCCTTGAACCTCCCTATGCCACAACACTCGGTGTTTCAGCAAGGGGGCGAGTGATAGTACCAGTGCGGCAGCTATATACCGAGTGCGGGGCCAAGGCCCAGTACCAGGCATATCAGCCTTGGGCACAGGTACCGGCATGACACGGGGCGTTCAACCCTATGATTATGCACCCGTATGGTACGGGGGCATAGCAGTCCGGACGGCCGGGTATGATTTACCCTTGGCAGTCCGCGCAGCCTAATAGCATGCAACCCACCTCTCAGGTGCGGTAGCAAGCTCCCCCAACGTGCCTGCGACACTTGGTACTGGCGATGCCGCGGCGAACTTGATTCGCACGGCGTTAAGTGATAGTACCCCCTCTTCAGTGGGACAAACCTGTATCCCCGTGCCGGTAGTATCTGGCACGGGTGACATGGTCCTCTGATGCCCGTTCCGAGAGCGGAGGATCCTGTTCAGGATCCTCAGACTCAGAGAGCGAGGGAAAGGGGTCGGATGAGAAGGACGAGTCGCACTCAAGTGCTGATGAGTCCATTTCTCTCCCATCACTGCCAGCGGAGGGAAAAGACAGTGGGTTTTCCCACGGATGCTCGCTCGGTTCTGTCCCGTACTACACGGGACATAGGCATCGCCTACGAGCCCGAGTATCCGGCGGTTACGCCTGGCATTATAAAAACGCCGCGTGCCCACTGCCTACCGAATCCGCTGAGCCGGTGCTCTAGTTACCAGTCGAATGCACTCTTCCAGCCAAACCCTCTAGGGTACGGCGCCTGCCACTCACTCCTCCAAGGGGCTCTTAGCCCCACCGGAGTCAGTGAAGTCACAGGTGTTTACATATACACCAGTGTGCGGACGTTTGAAACAATTCGCCCCGGAATGGCTCGCCATTTCGCCGGGCAATTGGCTGCTGGAAACAGTTATGCGGGGTATTTAATAGAGTTCACTCTAACCCCTCCGTCACAGGCAGACGCTTGCCTGTCGACAGAGCACTTCGCACTCTACTGCTGGACGAGGTGGCATCCCTGAGGGTTGAATGATAACGACTGCAATGGTGCTTACCCCCACGTTTCAATTTCGCCTTCAGACCAGAAATGGTGGCGGTTTTCAAGTACAAGGTCGGGCTTACATGTTTACATGCCTACCCTTCGGCTTCTCCACTGCACTCAGGGTGTTTACCCGGGTAGTGAGAGAGGTGGGAGCCTACTTGAGACGCAGGGGCGTCAACATTATGTGTGTCAGTATCTGGACGATTGGCTGGTGTGTCGTGCGTGTTGTCTCATGAAGAGACCACGCATCACATACAGCTAGTCATCCAGGTGATTACACGACTGGACTTGGTGGTGAACTACCAAAGTCAAGTCTCGGTCCGACACAACTTCCGATATACCTCGGAGCACGGCTAGACCTAACGTATGGTCGGGCCATGCCTTTCCTGGCTCGAATGAACAACTTGGCTGCATGCGCACGCATCCTAACGGAAGCGAGCGTTGCGCCAGCGATGGCTTGGCTCAGAGTTCTGGGCCTTATGACCAGTTTGGTGGATCTGATTCCGTATTACCGGTTCCTTATGAGGGTAATTCAGATTCACCAGATGGCGCATTACAAGCCGAGTGTTCACTCAGTGTCCAGGATGGTTCCTGCTCGAACTTTGGGCAGTGGAGAAGACTCTCCTATGGTTCAAGTCCGATCTACATGGACACAATGTCCTTGTCCGGACGGTCAACTCGACAGTGGTGGCATGGCTGTCTCAGCTACTATAGCCTGTACGGCAAGTAGAGACGGTCGGTGTGAGCAGTGGATAAGCGGGACTGGTTCCCGTTGAGTACACAGCTCCACCGGGCTAGTTAGGCGAAAGCTCTGGGTTTATGAAAATCCCTGAGATTCCTGATCTGCCGAGTGCACATAGCAGCGGTCCGAGTGTCTCGGTACCCGCAGCCACGGTGCATGTACTAGCCTGAACAAGGCGGGACTAGACATCCCACCCTTTGTTACCACGCCATGAGATTAATCACATGGTGTCGAGTACGCCAAATCACGCTGAGGGCGATTCATATCGCGGGTGTTACGAACATCCTCGCGGACGATCTTTCCAGGGGTCGAAGTCCGGCCCCACGGAGATATCGTTAGCGCCTCAGATAGCACAGACAATCTTTGTACGATTTTGTCACCCAGCGATCGATCTGTTTGCTTCATACCAGAACAAACAGCTACCGGTGTATTACTCTCGGACTCGCGACCCGGGGGCGTACGCTGTAGACGCTCTGTCAGTAGACTGGAAGGGACTGTCGGCTTATGCCTTCCCTCCAATCACACTGCTTCCGAAAGTGGTAGAAAAGGTGGCGAGGGAGGACTGTTACGTCCTGCTCATAGCCCCTTTCTGGCCGAAACATGTTTGGTTTCGTCCGATGGTAGATCTGCTAGTGGGTCGCCCCATATGCTGCTACCTCCACTTCAGGACCTGCTCAGGAAGGGAGTTCAGGAACACTTCCTTCCATACGAGTACCTCAAGTTGACTGTATGGCCATTATCCGGCATCGTTGCCAGGAGAAAGGCTTTTCTCGAAGAACTGCAGGCTTGGTCGCCTCAGGTTGACGCCGATCTACGCTTACAACATACTTTAAGCGTTTGGCCACCCTTTTTATTTTTGCCCCACCCTTTTTACAGAGCCACCCTTTTTATTTGGGAATGTTTAACCCCCACCCTTTATACCGAAAAGGGGACATTTTTATCATTTTGTGCATTCTAATTTGAAAAGGCACTCATTGGAAGAAAGGACAAAGTGACAGAAACATCCCGGGATCCGTTTTGTTTTTCGGGCGGGTCCCGGGATTCCCAAAATTATTCATCAAAAAAAATAATTGAAAAAAAAAAATACTTGTCGGCTAAATCACGATTATTTAATGCAAATTTATAGAGGAGATTCATTATTTCATCAAATCAGCGCTTTTTTGGTATTCTTATGCTCACTATAAAATACGCCGCGTACGACACTTGGGCGAGTTTCCATTTTGAAAAAATGTCACGATTTCAACAACTGATGGCGCTATACAACAACAATTTAAAGATGGTGACTTTTTAATTTCGAAGTATATCGAACCCGATATCGGATACATTTTTTTATGATATAACTAGCGCCAGCGAGCCGACAAGGTCGGTATTTTGATTATTTTGATGATCGCTGAGAAACCCCCACCCTTTTTATTTTATCTCCACGCTTTATACAACTACACCCTTTATATCAGAAATATTCTGACCCCCACCCTTTTGTTGATTTTTTGATTTCTGAAGTCCCACCCTTTGTAAAGCGTGCCGTCCGGACTATGTTGGCTCCCTACTACGAGTGGTGTGTTGAGGTAGATATCTCTCCCACTCGAGCAGATGTGAATTGCATGTCGCAATTCATAACCGAGAGATTTAATTCTGGACTCCAGACAGCTTCTGTCAGGAACTATTAGTCCGCAATTATGTCAGTCCGTGAAGGTTTTGAGGACGGATCCTCTGTCAAGGACGACGGAAAGATCAGTCTTCTATCGAAGGAGATGTTCAACGAGAGGCCTCCAACCAGGAAGATTGTACCTGCCTGGGAGCTTAATACTGTTCTCAACTATCTCAAGGGTCCGCCATTCGAGCCTTACGGCGAAGGCGTCGACCCTCAGGAATAAGTTCTGAAAACAGTAATTCTCGTAACCTTTGCCTCTGCGCAAAGGTGTTCTGAACTCGCATTGTCTTTTTCGCCAATGACTCTTTCTCGCGCGGGCGCTACACTTTGTTTTATACCAGGGTTTCTGGCGTAGAACGAAACAAGTACGCACTCGTATTCCACCCTTTACCTACCCTCTCTGAGTTCGAATTCGTTCGTACACGATGACAGGTTATGGTGCCCCGTTCGCTGTCTGAGGTATTACTCAGGTAAGACGTCCGGAGTACGTGGTAAAAATACACGATCAGCTCTTTTTAACACGCTCTGAGCTACTCAGCCCAGCGACGAAAAGTACTATTTCACGCTGACTAGTTCAGGTAGTTAGAGACTCATGCAATTATTTATGACGATCGTGCCTCCGCGCACTCGACACGTAGTATTGCAACTTCATGGACATACCACTGGGTTGTCCGTGAAGGAGATCTATGAGGCCGTTTCTTGGAAATCCACGACGACTTTTTCCGCCGCCTATTACAGGGCTTTTGGCGGGAATTCGTTCAGGGGACAGTTCGCCCGTACGGTCCTAGCCAGACCGTCGGGCAGACAGCCAAGAAATTAGGTGAGTTGGTTTATCAGTTATTTATTTGAGGTTGAGCTAAGTCTTTTCGGTTTGATAAACGCGAAATTGAGACTAAGCTTACCTTGATTCGATTTGACCTTGACATCATGGCGATGTGGGTTTAATGATCTGATCTTAAAAATAATAAATACTGTACACGGTTTTGGTTTTTTTCGCGCCTCCTCCAGTGTTCTGTGCTAAACGGGGTTGATGCAAATTAGTCAGATCAAAACATCGAACCATTCGGCAAGCAGTTCGGCAGGGGAGTCTTCCCCAGAACTAAATGTTCTAGGGACTCCCCTGCCGAAGCCTGCTTACCGTGGTTCGATGTTTTGATCTCCCAGCCACCCGCCCCACTGCGATAAAAAGCAGAAGTAGTTTGGTTGCACTTGCGAGGCATCCAAGCGAAATTTGGGTGACGGGCTGGCGCGTGACGTGGGGTGACGTCGCGCTGGGAGACCTGTGTTTCTAGTCTCTGAAATATTAGAAATACTTCAGTTTGGAATGCCCGCATCTCCGGGGAAGATGCAAATTAGTCAGATCAAAACATCGAACCACGGTAAGCAGGCTTCGGCAGGGGAGTCCCTAGAACATTTAGTTCTGGGGAAATTTGTGACTATACTAGAATAGAATAACCGATATAAGTCAAACCATTATAGATTTAATTTTTGTTTCACGTCCAGAGCTTGTAGAATCATCTGGTATCTCGGTGTCAAATTTGATAGTAGGCCTACCATGTCTTGGTTATCACCATACAAGTAGATTCCCTAGCAAATAATGTTTCCAAGCGAATCAGTGTTATTCGTCGTGTAAAGCATTTTCTTCCACATCCAACTCTTGTGATGTTATCCAATGCTCTTGTGATTCTTCATTTTGATTATGCCAGCCCAGTATGGTCCAACTGTTCAAATACATATCAAGCAGGCCCGTAATTAGGGGGGATCTGAAAAAAATGCTTTTTTTTGTACCAATGTACCTTTTTTTTGTACCAATGTACCTTTTTTTTGTACCAATGTACCGTCTTTTGGTACCAATGTACCGTCTTTTGGTACCAATGTACCGTCTTTTGTTACTAATGTACCTATTTTTTTGAAAACGCCCCCCACCTACCCCAATTTTCCAAAAAACAGCCCATTTCCCATTGCCCCCCCCCCCCCCCCCTAAATCTGAAAAAATGCTTTTTTTTGTACCAATGTACCTTTTATTTGTACCAATGTACCTTTTTTTGGTACCAAGGTACCTTTTTTGGTACCAATGTACCTTTTTTTGGTACCAATGTACCGTCTTTTGTTACTAATGTACTTATTTTTTTGGAAACGCCCCCCACCTACCCCAATTTTCCAAAAAAACAGCCCATTTCCCATTGTAAAGCGGTTTTTTCGGGCCGTTTTGGACTAAAACATGTCCCCCTAAAGGCCCTGTCACACCATAGCGTATGGCCTGAACGTGGCCTGAACGTATGCCGACGTATTCAAAAAATAGCTCGAAAATTGTCAGAGTCCAAGAACGTCCAACTTCCCAACGAATTGCGTCAACATCGGTGATGGAATGGACGTATCCATAGCGTACTAAACGCATACATAGCGTATGACTAACGTATTGATAGCGTATCACTAACTTATAACAAACTTATCACAGCGTATCACAGCGTATGCGATCGGCGAGCGTATGACCACGTATTCGTAGCGTATGTCTGCCGTGCTCGACGTATCCTCAGCGTATCCTCGGCGTACAACGAACACGTGACTTATGCCGTTGCAGAAATTGAGTTTCGTACACGGTGGGACAAGTGTTGCCAGTTCAAGTAAACGCAGCCTAGATGATAACTATTAAAATATCTAGAAGTGTAAATCTATATGTCCAACCTATAACTTAAGACGATTAACGTACCTCTAACGTATGTCAGCGTATGTCTAACGTATGTCAGCGTTTGTAAACGTATGTCTAACGTACCACGAACCTATAGGGAACTTATGCAGAACGTAAGTTAAGCACACGTTGAGTACGTCGAGAAATTTTGAACATGCTCAATAATTTTTCGCGGGCTCGACGTGTTCCAAATTTTCACAACGTATCACAGCGTGCTCTTAACGTATACGACGTATCCCAAACTTACCCCTAACTTGTATCAGCGTACACCAACGTACGCCAACGTATTTTTCGATATTTCGCATACGTTGTTAAACGTTCAGGCGATACGCCATGGTGTGACAGGGCTACCGTACAGCTAGCGTGCATTCGGCGTTTTGGGAACTTATGGAGGGTTTGAGTATCTCATCCTCACTGGTTCATGGTCTGTCGTGCTGAACACATCAACCCATCATCATCATATGCTACGAATACGCTACGCTACGTTAAGTATACGTTAAGCATATGTTAGTCATACGCTCGCATACGCTGTCATAAGTATGTTATAAGTTAGTGATACGCTATCAATACGTTAGTCATACGCTATGTATACGTTCAATACGCTATGGATACGCTATGGCTACGTGACAGGGCCTTACACGATCGCCTGGTATAAGGTGAATACGTGAGAATACGTCAAAACTCGTTGGAAATACGTTAGACATACGGCACATATACGTTATCAACTCGTTATCACTACGTTGGCTGTACGTTTCCCCCAGCCTACGTTCATCAACGTATACCAACTTACGAGTAACGTACGAGTAACGTACCACTAACGTATGTCAGCGTATGTCAACGTATATTTAACGTACCACAAACTTACCGGGAACTTATGCAGAACGTATTAAGCACACGTTGAGTACGTCGAGAAATTTTGAGCATGCTCAATATTTTTTCGTGGTCCAAATTGTCACAGCGTATCACAGCGTGCTCTTAATGTAAACGACGTATCCCCAACGTACCCCTAACTTATATCAGCGTACACCAACGTACACCAACGTATTTTTCGATATTTCGCATACGTTGGCATACGTTGAGGCGATACGTTATGGTGTGACAGGGCCTTAAAGCAGTGCAAGTCACTGAAGCATATTACCCTCAATAAAGAAAGCATAAATAAAATAAATAAAAAATACATGATGTTAAAATACACTTGTTTATTCTATTTCGTTTCAGTGGAAGCCACGGTAACTGAATTTGTTGTACCAGGAAATATGCTTAAAGATGATGAAGCAACTATGCAGTGTAACTTTACTGATGATATCAATAACATCATTAGATTTGTCTGGTCGTCAAGCGCTCCAGAAGTAATTAATAGAGCAGAAGCTGATGAACTACTTTTATATGACGTCTCAGTTCAAAGATGGGTAGATTCCACCAATGGCCGATTTACAGCCACCATGGACAGAGATACAAAATCAAGTACTCTTACACTAAGATCGGTAGAACTAGATGATGAGAAAAAGTATTGGTGTATTATCCAGGTGTTTGGTGACACATGGGAGAACACAAGCGTTGCAATTGTCAATGGCAAGTACAAGCACATTTTAATGTTTTGGCCAGACGGTTAAATAATAGCAATACATAAGGCCTAAAAACGGTTGAATTGCCCTTTCCCGACGACCCGACCGTAAAAATTGAGTACAAATTTGTCACCTGAATGACCTCATGTGACCCCCATACCATGTCATTATGTAACTTATAATTATCTTGGTGTCCGAAATAATCCAGAAAGTTTCATTTATTATAAACAACAGCGATACATTTTTGAATGATTCAACATGGAAAATACCTAAATTCTGTGAATTAGCATTGAAATAATATGGCAATTTAAGTGTTGCCTGTTACATGATGTAACAATAGAATTACCAAAAAATATTTTGAATTTTATTTGGACATGCATGTAATCTAACACATGTGTTGTGGTAAACCTGTGCATTAAGATGCATTCAAAACCTATGTGTTAATTTTGTAGAAATTGTAGGATTGATCATCATGCATGCACTGCCTTGCATAATTATTTGCGATGCGATTATGTCCCAGAAATTTCATCATCTATTGATTATTTTGACTAGTAATTAACAATGTTGTTTGTGTGCATTGTTGGAAATAACAACCATTATCATGGGCCTCTACCATTTTCATGGGCCCAAATAAATGATATTAAATTAATAATAAAACCTAAATTTTATTGTTATTCAAAACTTGTGGGCTATTATCTTGGTTTTATAATACTGTAAAACAAGTTAATTTCGAATTGGTAATCATCACTACTTTCGCTGTAACTTAATTTCGCGAATTCAAAATTTCTACCACTACTGTCATCTTCACACATATCAATTTGCGGCAATATAATTTCGCGAATTTGCCATTCGCAAAATTAAATTGCTCGCGAAATTAACTTGTTTTACAGTAACATTTTCTCATACATTTCATGGTTACTGGGTTATGATCACTTACGTACGGTACGTGGGCAGTTCCAAGCAAAACAGGACAAGACACCTACATGTAACAATTTTAAAATTGGTCAATCTTGGCAAATTTGGTATCAAATGAAATCTGAAAGTCGAAATTTTAATAATTTGAACTACAAAATATAGTTTTTGGTAGTAACTTCTCCGCAATGCCGAGCGCTGTTTTATCTGTACCTGACCAAGAGAACAGAAAACAGAGCCCAGAGACTCAGTAAGAGCTTTAAAATGGTACATAGACAGGACCAGATTGGCACGAGGCCCTGTCCAACAATTGTTCATTGTGCCCTACCGCGCGGTCAAAACAACGCTTACTCAGTACATGCCTATTCAGCCACCCGGAATAATGGGCTGGGTGCCCGGGTACAAGTCACAGCCTTATTTCAGAAACCAAGATAGAAGTTACTTGGTCATGTAGGGTCAATTGAGGTCATATAGGTGACAAATTTGCGACAGGTCTTAATTTTTTTACAGCTGGTCGTGAAAGGGCAATCCAACCTTTTTGTTAGGTCCTATCATTGAATGATAGGCCTACTATTGACGCTAAACCTTGCCTTGCCGTATCCCATAAGATTTTCATTCCACAATTTTCATTCATATTGGAGCATTTTCTCATTTGAGAATATGACCACTGTACATAAAATCTGTGAAGAAAATTACAGCCCTTTATCAGTAATACCGATACCTTCCATATATTTATTGGGATCAAGTTTGTGCAAAAAGCTACTGGTTATAGCAATTAGTTCGGTAATTTTACCGTCAGCTGTAAAGGTGAATAGATTGAATGCAAGTCACTCATTCCCAGCACCAACTCCACCCACTAGCCTTTGTAAATAATGAAATAAACGGTCCCTTGAGATGTGATCATATTATGTTCAATGTCATGCGTCAACTCTTCTAATATCATCATTTCTCCTCAGCTTTTCTCATCCACACTTTATTGACTACCTGTCAAATGTACTTCCCTTGTTATTTGTTGCTGCTGTCTACAGCTTTGAACACATCAGCTACAGATCTGCTTTGGTTAGGCGATGGTGAAGTTGAATCATCTCCTATCTTAACAGATGGTACTTACCAGTTTCAGTGTAGAGTCATTGGAGCAAAGCCAGCACCTACCATAACTTGGACATTTGGTGAAGATATTGTTCCAGATCCAGATCCAACCACCTCTCCAAATAAAGAGGAATCGCGTCTTTTTGATAGTAACAGCGCATTCTCAGTAACAATTAACAGCGAATTTGAAGAGAAGGATTTAACCTGCAAGGCAACTGTTCCAGCAGATGAAACAGGTGTGTCAGATACAGTAACAATAACTCGAGATGGTAAGTATACATTTGTTTT
>JAYJML010000141.1:0-90000 GCA_035610835.1 Ophiura sarsii | reverse complement strand
AAGAACACTTATTGCGCTTGTAATGACACCATATTGGTTATTTTAAATATAGAAACGGTGATATCATAAATAGTGTAAAAATGTCACACCTTCTCAAAATACGGGATTCCAATTCTTGGCACACGACCATTTTCATATTATGGCTCACATCAATCTTGACGTCTATTCTCTATAGCACTACCAGCATTTCAAACAAACAAAAACACACCTCATAAGATATATTCAAAACTCCCGCAAAAGAAAGGAATGTTAAAACCACTCAAGCTAAACAAATCCTGCCTTATTCAATCAAAGCTTTGCTTTCTATGCACACAACAGTCGATTGTTATCAAAAATCCAGTGTCAATAAGAAGAGGGGGCAATAATAATGCAAATAACGTTTCAGAAATAATTGAATGTTTATAAGGGTTAGTGACTTTAAAGATTTTCATAATGAATAATTTCGACAAAAACTTGAAAACAACTATCGTTACTATTCTCTATAAGAAATGTCCGATTTTCAAAATCTAAAATTCCAAAGAAAGGTAGGCGTTTGTGCAAAATATATATAAAACGGTTTGGACAATATCAATAAAGTTCACACCAAAAGAAATCGTATGACCTCGGTATAGATCATTCTGAGTCACCCTGTATCACTGATCACGCGAGCGAAAGAAATTGTGATTTTTTTGTTGTTGAGGTATCATATTGTCAAGTATGAAGTTCATTTGGTCAAAACACACACAACAACAAAAATGACGGCGTGATGCCTCCCCCCTACCACCCTTACCCCCCCCCCCCCTCCCTCCCCCTCCCTCCCCCTTAGATATCGCCTATGGCCTTAATATCACCCAACAACATGGAACTTATATTCAACGCGTTTACATTTGGAGAGAATATTTTGCATAGATTGTAATACGCAGTATCAGGGAAATTGCTCTGAAACTGCATTAGGCGATGTACTGATGGTTTCGAGAAGGGCTACATTGTGATCAGTAAGCATGCATCAACCATTTCTACTTTTTTTAAATATGTAAACACGGACAGGGATTATATAACTATTATTTGTGTCAACAATTGCGTCCCTGTATACACAGATAAACAGTGGCGTAGCTCAGGGGGGGGGGGGGGGGGGGCAGGGGGGGCAAATGCCCCCTCTGACGGAAAAATCCAATTTGTGCCCCCGCCCCCACCCCTCTAAAAAAATAAAAAGGGGTGAGAAAAAAAGGAAATAGGAAAAAATTGAGAAAAAAGACCGAGGTTATTAGCCAAATAGAAGGCAAAATTGTAAATGTCGTACATTTACTGTGCGATATTTTTGGACTGTGCGAAATTTTTTGAGCCCCCCCCCCCCCCCCCCCCCACTTACGTGAAATTCACGAGGTAAGTGACTAGAAAAAAATTTGAGGCAACCTTTTACGAAAATTTTAGAAATCTTGCCCCCCCCCTGAAAAAAATCCTAGCTACGCCACTGCAGATAAACCGAGTATTAAACCTAAATCCTGGGGGGGGGTCAGTGTCCGATTGCGCGCAGGCGTGAAAGTGAGACAGCTACCGGACTGCGCTAATTTGTCATTTTCGCCATTTACAGCCCACCAGATCGAGACAATGATAGACCGGGCGAGCGCGCGATACCATTTGCTAGCAGCGCAGGGATTTGTAGTGTGTAGGATAGTTAAGGTTAGGGAAGTAAGTGGCAATTGTTTATTTTAAAGTGTCAATATATTATAATGATCCAGTCAGTTTTATAATCCTACTCCTGCCACCAATGTGACGACTCCCGGGGTGACGACCCGGTGGCTTCTTTCTTCCCTCTGGAAGCGATTGTTCAACTTTATGGCGCGACGAGCATTTTAATACGAGGAGGTATTCCTCAATTTCAATATTATAACTGGAATCATTGGCGTAACTAGGGTATTCAATGGGAGAGGGAGGGGGCATGATGGGATAGGCCTGTATTGGGGGTGGGGTAGGCCAACTATTTTTTGTTAATATACATAGAGTTCGTCATTTCATTTGGGGGCATCGGGGGAAAGCCTTCTGGCAGGGGGAATGCCGGAATGTCCCCTGCCCCCTCTAGTTACAACCCTGACTGGGATCGGTCGCTCGCGGCTCATACATTGATCGGAGACCGAAGCGGTGCAGGCGCGGGAGACGGGCCGATAACCATGACACGTTACTTCAGCTTTGAAGATGTTTTGGGTGAATGCCAAATAATATTATCAATGTCGAGAGTCAGGCTGACGCTTATTCTATGAAATATCTCTTTCAGTGTTCAACATGTTCAGCCGAATTTTCCGGTGGGTTCCACCCTTGGTTCGAAATCGTTGTAAACTATTTCTACTTTTGCATTTAATCTCAATGCTACCCGGTGAGTTACCATGGCAACAGTTTATTGTCTATTGTAAGGTACAGTTTATGATTTATTTATGTTTTGGTTTTTATGGAGGGTTTTTAAATTGATTTATTAGTAAATTAATGTTATGTATTTGTGTTTGTTAGTTTTTTGGGTTTTTTTTGTTTGTGTGTTGGGGTTGGTGATTGCATGTTTGTTGGGTGTGTTTATTTGTTACGTGTTACTTTCTTTCTGTCTTTCTTTCTTGATTTACATCTTTAATTTATTGTTCGTTCGTTCGTTCGTTCGTACGTACATTCGTTCACCCACCCATCCACCAACCCAAATCACCCATCCCTTCATCCATCCATCCATCTATCCATCTATCCATCTATCCATCTATCCATCTATCCATCTAGTCATCTATCCATCTATCCATACGTCTATCCACCCATTCATGTATTCAGTAATCGGTTTATTCATTCCCCCCCCCCCCCCCCCGCCTTGTGATACAAATCAATTCGAAATCGGAATCTGATCATGATGAAAATTAATTCAAAGCAATGTTTTAATGATGAAAGCGATGTTTATGTAGGATTGTTTAATCTTTGCAGGACACCAAATCCAGGTTCGAGCGCACTATTGTTACGTTGGACAAGAAAGGGATGACAGTAACAATTGGCGTTGGGTCCTACCGTACGAAGACCCTTGCGAATGTACCGGCATTCGATTTGGTGGCCTGAATACAGACACCCCTGTTCGACCATTTCATCCGGTGTATGTTGACGAACCACTGGTGTCAGACGATATTGAAGAGATTAGGGATCATTATGGCTTAACTTGCAAAAGTAGGGTACTAATTTGTTATTAATTTTTCGATGACCGTACATATTCCTAAATGAGTCACTGATCCAAAAATATGTTCATCAATTTAACTGTGATGAAATCCAGATATAAACTCAATACGTTTACAATGGTTTAGTTACCCATGATGATAGCTCCGTAAGTAATGGCTTGGGATTCTAGTTTACATAACATGCAGAACGACAGAGATATTGCGGGTGTTACCATAACCTGACCACCATTATCTGACCACTTGTTTTCTGACCACCTTTTCTGACCAATTCTAACCCTAACCCTAACCCTAACCCTAACCCTTACCCTAACCCTAATTCTAACCCTAACCCTAATTGTTGGTCAAAACAAGTGGTCAGATAGAAAATGGTGGTCAGGTTATGGAAACACCCAGGCATCGCCGATAAACGATTGTGGTTTTCAGATCCTATGACCAGCACTCCCTTGAAACGTGATTGTCCAAATCACTCACGAAAACGCGAACAATTACGTTATGCGCATACTTATGCGCTACATGATTTGCCTCAAGGAATATTCATAATGGGTTATTTAATTCAATTATTCTTTATCTCCTTAACAGAGTCAGAATCTCCTGAAGTCATCTGTCCAGCCAATCAGACAGAGGAGACCAAACCTGGCAAACCTACGGCCACGGTTGTGTGGAAATCACCCATTCTTGTCAAGTCCGATTCTTCAGAGGTATCCATTGATACGTGCGTTCCCGTGTCAGGGTCTAACTTTACCATTGGTCAGCATAAGGTCCTGTGTACGGCAATGGGTCATGGCCATGGCGAACAAGTCACGTGCCATTTTTACGTCAACGTTATTGGTACGTATCTCAATATGACTAACCGTATAAATTATATATAAGGGTGAGCAGCGAATACAACTCCAGGAGTTAAATTGAACGCTAATCTTCTACGGTGAAAAAAGACTAATGTGTGACGCGTACACTAATCTTTTATCATGTTTATGGCGAGGCTACTGAAACTTAACTTGTACACTAATCTTTTATGATCAAGGATAGAGTAATTTTTGACTTTTAGTACGCGAATCTTTGACGATGATGCTAGACTGATATTTGACTTGTACGCTAATCTTTTACGATGAGGTCAGACTAATATGTGACTTGTATGCTAATCTTTTACGATGAGACTAGACTGATATGGGACGTTAACGCTAATCTTTCACGATGAGGTCAGACAAATATGTGACTTGTATGCTAATCTTTTATGATGAGACTAGACTGATATGTGACTTGTACGCTAATCATTGAGGATGAGACTAGACTGATATTTGACTTGTACGCTAATCTTTCACGATGAGGTCAGAATAATATGTGACTTGTACGCTAATCTTTCACGATGAGACTAGTCTAATATGTGACCTGCACGCTAATCATTTACGATGAGGCTATTTGCAATAAGTAAAGGTCAAAGGGCAATCGCCTTGTATGTTACAGTTGGTGCATTATGTGACTGAATTTCGGTATAATTTAGCTTCCGGAGCTGAAACCCAAATCTGCGTATCGTACTTTTTTATCAAATTTTGACAGGACTTTAATTTATAACGGTGAATATTTACAGATAATGAACGACCTAAGATAAAGTCCTGTTCAACCAATCAAAGTAAAGAAACAAACCTTGGACAACCGACAGCCATAGTTGTATGGGACAAACCAACGGCCACTGATAACAGCGAGGTAGTGGTCAACGTTGTCTGCGTTCCTTCCTCTGGGTCTAACTTTACCATAGGACAAACAGAAGTTGTATGCGAGGCCGTAGACAGCAGTGAGAATAAAGCAATATGCAGTTTCTATGTCAACATCACTGGTATGTATTCATTAGAAGATATGTATATTAACCCTAACCCCCGGCTTAGGGTTTTAACCAGGAACCCAATTTTGGAAGAGAAATCGCAAACTAAATCATCGATCCGGGGACCGACCGGACATCATCCCGTCGTCCCACCCACTAGGCAACAACCCTCAGCTACTCGTTCGCGCAGTATATCGCACTCACTTTATAGCCTCGGTTAATTACGTCATCGAAAACCGTCTGCACATTCTCTTTCAGATAAGCTCACAAGAAGTATGTTATAGTACTCAGGGAGGCTAGGTGTTAAAATTGTATATGTGGTGTACGAAGTCATGTAAATTACTGTCAATTTAGAAGTTCAGTGAAGATGTTGCTAGATGCTGCTAATAGTAAAGATGTGTACATTTAGTTCCTCAATTCCTCGAGGTTAATGAAATTATTATTCTTTTAGGGATTCAATGATATTCTAGCATGGTTCATTTATACGGATGTGATGAACAATGATGAGTTTGGATAATCTATGTACACGTCGACGTACGTAGGAGCCTTCCGAATGAAGTGAACAACGTAGATAGATTCAAAACGAGTTATTACGCTTTTCTTGTATAGGCCACCCTGAAAATATTATTGGTGAATGCCTTTGGAATATGGAAAGTTATAAATGTTATAAATATATCAATTGAAATCAATCTCTAGTGTATCAAACGAATTTAACGAACCCCTTGACGTTAATCTGATTTTTCTAAAGTTGGAATCAATTTAATTTAGTAAACACCAGTGGGGCATAATGTACTGACATCATTTTATGTACGTGCTTGACAACTAGTTACTTAGTTTCAACAAGTATACGTTATAATTGTGTCGGAATGATAAGAATTTGACTTGTGTCTTTGAATCTTACAGACAAAGAACCACCTAAGATAAACTCTTGCCCAACCAATCTAACCAGGGAAACAGACCTTGGACAGCCGACAGCCATGGTAGAATGGGAAGGACCTACAGCCACTGATAATAGTGAAACAGTCAATGTAGTCTGTGTTCCAAAATCAGGGTATAACTTTACCATTGGACAAACAGAAATCGTATGCGAAGCCGCAGACAGAAGTGACAATACAGCAACATGCCGTGTCTTCGTCAACATCACCGGTATGTTTTCGTTTGTGAAAATATTTATTTTACAAAGGTCATGCAGAAGGTCATCGTTCATTTGGCTGCACTAAGAGAAGGCGACCAGGCACAGCGATCATTTGCCAAAGTAATGATCCTGTTGTTTTTCGAGTTGCTTTACATTCACATTCTGCCATTTGCATACAAGTAGAGGACGTACCTTGAACATGTCCTATCCTGTTGCAAACGTCCAATTTTACAACAGGGACTATTTTAGGTCACCTGAATGTGTCGTGTGCAAGGGTACACATAGGGAGGGCGTGTGGAAATTCGCAGGCTTAAAGATGAGAATGAAAGGGATGATTGTTATGTTAAACGTTAGTAGTGCATTATATTAAGCTTTATTTATTATACCAAAAATATGGCAGAACACAAATTATGCAGTCTTTCAAGAAATATGAGCCAGTATTTAATAAAAATTAATCATCTGCAACTATAAACAATGTTTAATGTTTGTTTGATACGAAACCATGATAGGGCTTAATGTATAAACATCAATATCACAGATAAAGAACCGCCGAAGGTAAACTTCTGTCCAACCAATCTAACCAAGGGAACGGACAATGGACAACCGACAGCCACGGTTGTGTGGGAAATTCCCACAGCTACTGATAACAGCGGAGAAGCGGTCAATGTGACATGTGGTCCTTCATCAGGGTCTAACTTCATGATGATTCAATCGGAGGTTGTATGCGAAGCCATAGACGGCAGTGGAAATAAAGCAATATTATGTCGTTTCCACGTAAACATCATTGGTATGTATTTGTTTGTGAACATATATATTTCCATTTTATATTACAAAGGTCATGTAAGAGATCATCGTTCATTTGGAAATTTAGTGATTATCTTCTTTTGGCTGCAGAGCCTGCGACCATGCACAGCGATCTTTTATTTGCCAGAGTAGTGATCTGTCGTTTCTCGAGTTGCTTTCATTATTCCCTAGTACGCGTTTTAAATATGTTGAATAAATGGAAATTCACATTCTGCCATCTGCAGACAAGTAGAGGACGTACCCTGAACATACCCTATCATGTTGTAAACGTCCAATTTTACAACAGGGACTATATTTAAGGTCATCTGAATGTGTCGTGTGCAAGGGTACACATAGGGAGTGCGTGTGGAAATTCTCAGCCTTAAATATGAGAATGAAGGGGATGTTTGTTATGTTTAACGTTAGTAGTGTATTGTATTACATGTTATTTATTATACCAACAATATGGCAGAACACAAATTATGCAGAGTCTTTCCAGAAATTAGAAGCAGGACGTAATAAACTTATTCATCTGCCACAAATAAACAATGTTTAATGTTTGTTTGATGCCAAACCATGACAGGGTTTATTTTATGATGACCATCATTCTCACAGATCAAGAACCGCCTACGATAGACTTTTGTCAAACCAATCTAACCAAGGGAACGGACCTTGGACAACCGACAGCCAAGGTGGTATGGGATGTTCCCACAGCTACCGATAACAGCGGAGAAGTGGTCAATGTAACGTGTGATCCTTCATCAGGGTCTAACTTCATCATGAATCAAACGGATGTTGTATGCAAAGCCGCAGACAACAGTGGAAATAAAGCAATGTGTCGTTTCCACGTAAACATCATTGGTATGTATTCATTGATGTACATATTAGGCCCTCAATACGAAGGTCATGTGCCAGGTCATGCATTTGTTATTCCTGTATGAATTTTAATGATATTCCAACGTTTATTACGGATATAATGAAAACCGATATGTTTGGATCATCTATGCCATCTATGATAAAGTTAAGGTATACATACTCAAAACTCCATCTTTGGTGTTACAACCACTACATACATATCGCCAGACGGACGTCGTCAACCAAATAGAATTGGTAATTTCCATGTTGAAAAGTATTCGCAAAGACCTTCGTGATTCCCTCGCCTGCCGTCGAAAGTGAAACAGACATCTAGGGTCTTTAAGGAATATAGGATAAATATTTCATTGGAAAGGTAATGGCAATATAATAGAGATTGCATTTAGTTCTATAAAACTCTTAAGCAAGTTTACATCGGTGTCTTAGAATTTGAAATCGTCAGTTTCTGTCCATGGTGGAAGCAATGTCGGAGATACAGACCCAAATATACTTCGGTCGTTGAGCAAACTTTTGTAAAATTATTCATAGTAATGTATGCCGACAACATCTTCATTGTCTAATTTATATCATTCTGTTTCAGATATGGAAGCACCTGAATTAATATGTCCATCTAGTATTGACTTAGAAGCCAACCATGGAACAAGGACAGCTATAGTGACATGGTCTGCTCCAGAAGTTAAGGACAACTCTGGGCTACCGCCGATAAGTATCTGGTGTTCGCAAAATAATGGCACCGAGGTACAAATAGGAGGTCGTAGCTTTTATTACAACGCCAACGATACCAGTGGAAATATTGGCACATGCTCTTTCCGTGTAACACTGACAGGTAAGGAATTACAAGTTCTGTTCATTATTTTAGTTCGTTAAGTACACTAGCTGTAATAACAAATAAGAGGATGGTCCACAGAAGTGAAAAGGTGTACTTTAAGGTCCGAAATTCCAGTAACGGCCGATACTAGCACATATAAAATGATCCAGTATGGGGCGTTCCAGTATGGGGCGATGGAAAAATCTCACTGGTGGAATCACGTGAACCAGTATCGCTCGATACTGGAACACAATTTGGTGTTCCAGTATTGACCGATATTGGAACAGTGAAATCGTACCATAGCGACCAATACTGGCAATTTTATGTTCCAGTAATGAACGATACGATGCTGGTATACCAGTATCTGGGACCTAAAGTACACTTTTTTCCCCACAGGAACCATCCTATTTGGATGTAGGCCTACTAGCTGTATTAAAAAAAACATCATGGTACTCCTTTTGGTATATATATTGCCATTGGGACCTTGTATAATCATTTAAAAATGAGTTTGCAGATTTGAGATTTTATTTCATCAAAAATATGCGCAATCAAATGTCTATAGGGTGAGCAAAACTCGATCGTTGGTTAAAAGGAAACCCCTCACCTCTTAGACTAGAAGGGTAAACATTGATTAAAAATAGTGCATACATTTATATTGACTTCCTTCCATTCTCTAGATAAGGAACCGCCTTTTGTTGGCTGTCCATCCACCATGTTGGAAGTCTCTCTGCCGGGACGAAATTCCAACTTTGTTTACTGGAAAATAAACAACATGGCAAGTGACAATGACATAAAACCACCAGATCATACTGTTACTGTCCAATGCACGCCCTCACCCGAATCGCTATTTTACATTGGACGTACTGTTGTTACCTGTACTGCCTATGACTACAGCGAAAATTCAGCAAAGTGTAGTTTTATAGTTGAGATGAAAGGTATGTCTATTTACAAGTCCAATCATAATTCTTATCATGTGTTGCAGTGCAGTTGTAACGGGACCGAGACGGTCTTAACCATGCTATAACTACCAACCAGGTTGTTCTGGTAGCGTAGCACTCGTCGTTGGCGATGTGACAATATACGGGCTCGTTTATTATAACAAAAATTATTCGTTTACGAGGCGCAAAGATCGCTATTTACAGGTCCAATCACAATTTTGCAAAGAACATTCAGGATGCTTGCCCGAGATATGTCAGTAAAATGAATCATTTCTCTACTAGATTATTAACAGTTATAATAGTGAAACCAAAACGACTTTGGAACAAATCGCAGTAAAAGTCAGAAATCTCATACAAGACACCTCCATCTACTAAAATTCAAAGGAAGATATGAAAAAACTTGTGAACTTAATGTGCGGAAACAAGCAAAATCTAACAACCTAAAATAAAATTGTTTTGTTTAAAAGTAAATCGTGCTGGATATTAAGCGCCTTCTATACAATCTTTAATCACTATAGATTCTGCATGTTACGTGATGCCCAATGGAGAAGACTACAGAGGCAATAAATCGACTACTGCGAATGGTTTAACATGTCAGAATTGGATGTCACATTCACCACATAGCCATTACCACATTACGCCTGATAGCCATCCCTACGCTGGTTTAGGAGACCATAATTACTGTCGAAACCCAGACAGTGTTTCAAAGCCCTGGTGTTACACGACGGATCCAAATGTTCGTTGGGAATATTGTGATGTTGGCCAACCACAAATATCTTGCCTTGGTATGTGCCATATAACTTTAAACTTGACATCGGTCAATTTTTAATGTCATTTAGTGACCGTATGCATGTAAGAGAGATCTTTCAATGGTCTTTGATCGTGCATTCCAATACAAAATAATTAGGATTCTAATGGTGTCCGATTTGCGTAAACACTAACGGAATGAAAGTACTAACTTCTACTGAGCATAGTTTAACATGTCAGAATTGGATGTCAGTGTCACATTCACCACATAGCCATACCCACATTACACCTGATATCTATCCTTACACTGGTTTAGGAGACTACAACTATTGCCGAAACCCAGATTTATTCGTTTTCGTTTTCATTTCAGTTTGTGTCGATCCACTTGGTATGGAAGATGGAAGGATAAAAGACCGTCAGATTACAGCTTCTAGTTACCCTGATCAACATAACAAATACCATGGAGAAAAAAATGCACGACTGAATTTTCCTGGTAATGCTACAAGAGCTGGAGCTTGGTGTGCTGACGATCCCAGCCCATGGATACAGGTGGATCTGGGTGTGTCCAAGCTTGTGTCAGGGATAGTGTTACAAGGAAGGGCAGATTTACTTCATTGGGTGACCAAGTACACTGTCGATTATAGCAATGATGGAATTGTCTGGCTCAACGCGGAGAGTGTTAACCCCGGTGGGAGGGTAAGAACTCCTCCGGTTGTTTTAACATGTTTAACCTCTAGTCCATCGCCTCCATCATAAAGTTTTTTCTTTATAAGGAACTCATAACCTACCAGTAATGGCTATTCTATTGTCATCCCCACTTCCATCAATGATCTCACATCGCCCTACATATTACTTTTTTTAACCTATAAAAATGTTTGTTTTAATAGCGTAAATGAAATGTTAACGATTTTACTATTCCAGTATCGGTCGATACTGGAACACATATTTGTGTTCCAGTATCGAGCGATACTGGAATGTTTTTATGTTCCAGTATCGGACGAAACTGGTACACGTGTTATCAGTATAGCTTTTCCCAATATTGAACGATACTGGTACATAATTTTGTTCCAGTATCGCCCGACACTGGTACATTTCATATGGCCCAGTATCGTCCGATACTGGAACACTTACTTTGTACCAGTATAACACCCAGTATCGTCCGATATTAGTACAGTCCTGAATCTGGGACCTATAGTACACCTTTTCCCAACTTTGTTTACGTTATTTGTGGTCATTTGAACCATCATAACTTCAAAACTATCCCCTCGAATTTTATGAATGAGTTATCAAGCTACGGAGAAGACATTTGCTCATCTAACCAAATGCCTGGCATGACGTCACATGCCACCCCATCTATATATCAGATTGTTGGTACCGATTATTAATTTTGAATAAGCCGACAACAAACCATCTGGTCTGGAACTTTTTGAGTTAGATGTATATAGATATATATTTATTGGTTTATTATCTTGCTCTTATTCACCATGACTGTAAAGTGCGTTAGCGCGGATTTTCCACGTCTCTTTTATGCCCCGCGGGAATATGCGAATTTTTACACATTTTTACGCATTTGTGTTATATTTTTGTTTCTGTTATTGTTATCATTTACCTGAGCGAAAGCATGCTAGTGAATTAAATTACATAAGTTTAAAAATCGTTCATCCTTATCAAAAATGATTTGTTTAACGATTAAATGCTTTGATCCAATCCTTATGCACACTATAGTTTGTTTAGCTCGGTCTTTATCTCTCCTCGCGCAAAAGTAATCCAAGCGTAACGCTAGCGTTAAGGGCAACACGCACGCAGTGTTAGCTACAGGCACGCGTTACGCATATGATGGAATTCGCTTGTCGTTTTCATCAGCGCCCGCGTCCTATATTAATTCGCTGCTGTAAGGAGGCTTTGCCAATTTGGAGCTGATCAAACTATAGTAACACTGAAACCTTCATAACATAAACCTTCATTATGTA
Organism: Ophiura sarsii; assembly: GCA_035610835.1. Classification (NCBI taxonomy): domain Eukaryota; kingdom Metazoa; phylum Echinodermata; class Ophiuroidea; order Amphilepidida; family Ophiuridae; genus Ophiura; species Ophiura sarsii. The sequence goes on along the minus strand of JAYJML010000141.1, from coordinate 77,760 downwards.
TGACATACCAAATGAGAGGGGTTTTTTTTCTCATCATAGATCTTTACTGGGAATTCAGATAAAACCACACCAGTCACCGGTTGGTTTGCTTCGACAGTGAGGGCGTCAATAATTCGAATTCTCCCTAATGAAAAGAGACAAGAGAATCTTTACTTTTGCTTGAGATTCGAACTACTCGGTTGTGAAGGTATGTTGTTTATAAATTAACAGCCATGTTCGACAGACTTCACTATCAAAACCTACAATAGATGCATAGATTTATTTCTTGCTGACGGATTACACGGATATGTCAATCAAACACTCTACAAAAATAACGATTATATTTTTCAATGTGATTTCCGGATCTAAGAGCCATTGTCAAGTTCGGGCAATTATTAAACCTAAATGTAACAATTAAAATCATAAAAAGTACAATAGATGAATCCATACCGTATAATCCGTGAACACAAAAGTACTTTACTCAAATCGTGATTAACAATTGTGGCCTCTGATGGGTGATGTTACGGCGTGGTCCAAGCAAATATCTGAATTAACAAAAGTAAAGTGACTGGCCATAATCCAATACTCTTACCCCTTCTTTCTATCGCCACTCGTAAACAGATATTAAACACTTGAATAGGGCACTGTCCTCCTGTCATGCCTATGAAAGTACAGCAGCAATTGTTCCTCATACATCCGTCGTGGTATTCAGATATGTGTCATTGATTACTGGAAGACTATGACATTATAATTTATGCACATTATCTTTTGTAGATGATGAATGGCAGATGGTATTCAAGGCAGTTGCTGGTGTTTCAACTCCGGATCCATATGAACTGTGGATATCGAATGAAACCAGTCAATTTCGTCCCTATTATTCACCTACCTGTCAGCATCCACCGCCGAATAATACCGTGGCGATGCACTGCAAGACCTATAATATCCTGGATTGGGACAAACTTGATATTGAAGAGGTAGGTAGGCCTACACCAGCATAGGATTTTACACCCCTATAGCACTGCTGTATTTCTTATATACAATGTTCCTTACTGGTTCTAAATGAGCCTATTTGACATGTGCATTTAAGTAAACATTCAGAATAGGACGTGTTTTTGTGAATTAAAACTATCAGGGGAGAAAATGGGTTATATTTGGAGGGAAAGTCCGGGGACCCTGGGTCACGTGCGTGGAAGTCACTCTCCCGACTGAGCTATACGGGTCAGCTTCAAAGAGAGTAAGTTTTTGATGTGTCCTGGTGTCAGTGGCTTAGCCAATGGGGTGTCCCGATGACTAAAATAGAGATAACACAGAGTGGAGAGTTGGAGATGCGACGACAAGAAAGGAGAAAAAGGGGGAGTAGAGGGAAGAAGGGAATAAAGTTATGGCAGGAAAAAAGTACATGCAAGAGGATGACATTTGAGTACAAATTTCATCGTAAAATACGGAGGATTCCGAAAATAAGTTTATAAGGGCAGTGTTAATCCTTTGATTATTTTACAGGTAAAGATTAGTTTATTTAACAACACTGGTGTTGAGCTGCTAAATATCAGATTCAATGCCACCGGATCTACCAGTAACAACTGGATGACTAAAGACCGTGTGATCAGTTCACCATTCAAGGACATTGCATCTTTGGATTTCTTCTCAATCGAAGGGTAAGAATGATTTATGTTCTATTCTAGGATATTTGAAGTGAAAATAGCATTGTTCTTACTCAATTTTCACTCACTTTTTTGACATCACCTGTATTGTTTTACGCAGAGATAACATAGATAATAGAGGGAGACGCTTCTATATGGCGTCCCATGGTGAGTGTAAAGGAGATGCTGGGTTGCTGGTGATGAAAACCGGTAACCACGGATGTGAATGGGAAACGATGCACAATCAGGTACCAGTGTTCCTCTACAGCAAATTGTCCACACGTGTTATTTGGAATGATGGCTTTGACGCAGGTAAGTTATGGTTTTAAAGGCTTTCAACATCTTAATGAATACGACTTCGTGTGATGGAAACATTATACTGCGGGACAAAATACTCAGCAAAATAATGGGTTTGGATCCATTTCCTTAAAAAATGTCAACAAGGGTCATGATTTTACAATAATACGTTGTCGAGTCTTACTAAAAAATGCGTGCTGTTTTAGAAACCAATCCTTACTTTTTCAGAAGTTCAAACACAACTAATACTGAATATAAAAGAATTATTTTGTTCAACCTGAAAATCGTTGTTTTGTTTTTCATGAAATAATGTAGGCCTAACTGTAATTCGTGTCGCATTAAATTACGAAGTGACGTCAGAGCATCTCCTATGGTCGAATTATAACATTTTGGAATGGTAATTGCAACAGGTACATCGAAGATGAATGTCGGTATTGCACCTGTGACGATAATACTTGTAAATAGGAAGTTTTGTTTGAAAGCTGTTGACTTGAGATTTGATCTATCATTCATTACAGGTCTTGGGAAAGCTGACGTGTTCGCTCTTTACATTAAGACCAAGGTAAAGTACATCAATAAAGTAAATTATTGGATTCAAAATGTAGTTATATAACGTATTTTCCTAAGACGCTTCCCTAGGTAAAGTCATTGAAATTATATCGCGTCATTTGTGCACCTAACCCCCTAGCATATAAAATCCAAAAAATATGTTTCCATAGTATGCGCATAGTTTTGCAGCAAGTTAGAAATGGTATCATATTATTGTCACTTCCACATTATAACCATCTATACCATCTTTTAAAAAGATATCGGGACATTAAATTATTGTTTTATTTCATATTGCAGATGAGAGATGAGGATTCTAAATAGTAACATCGAAGTTACAAACAATTGCCGAGGAGGGCAATAAGGATTTATAAAACTGTAAATCCAATGCTTAGATAATGCAATAGTAACACTTTCCAAGCAGCAGTCGTCTGCAGACGACAGACAGTTCCGAAATGGTATGCAAAATGCGGTATTTTCTTACATGAGACGGGCTCTGTGAAATGTATTTTTTTACATTACCATATAGTAAAAACAAATCACATTTTTGTAACTGTATTTTAACATCTATTTGTATGTGGCAATTTAACTCTTATAAGCAAGAAAAGCTGATATGGTACTTTACAATGTGATAGTACGATTTGTTCAAGAAGTAAAAGTTATGTGTTGAAATGCAAATTTTAAAAGCTTTTTATTGGCCTAATCTATATATAATAGGATCCGCTGTATTGGTCGATACGTTACCAAACGGATGCCGTCGCGATCAATAAGTAACAGAGGAATTAGGCAATCCCATAGCAGGAGATGGGCAATCCCATGCGCATGCGGGTACGGGAGCGTGCCTCAGTAGCGACACAGTGCGTGTATAAAATTTAAAAAATGCAAAAAACACGCACCCCCGCCGTGCATATCGCCCTCTTGCGCCACCAGGCTCGACACGGCTGATACACGAATCCCAAGCGATTATCAAACACGAATGAATGGTATCTCATCAATCATAACTGCTTGAGTGATTTTCTTCATATTGACTACAAGACGAAAAATTGTTAAGAAGATAAATGGGAATTGGTAATTATTAGTGAGTTCAATTTGTCGAAAATATTTGTGTTAAATATCACTAACTGAATTATATACCTTTGCAATTTACTACCATACATAAAATTGTGTATGTGCTGGTCGTAAGTTGAACTGTACGTTAAAGGGGCATTAAGAGAAGTGTTGGAGGCTGCGCCCTCAATTATGATAAAAACTGGGATTTGTATATTTTTTACAATTGTATTACATGTACTAACTTACAACTATAAGGATTAAGAAAAATCATCCCTCTTTGTACATAAAAACGTCGATTCCAAAATACTGGTTGAACCGTATCCAGCATTTTACGTCAAACAGTGTCCCCCTGCAGAAGCGTGATAAATAACGCGAACCATATTTACATAGAAGGCGTTTTTAAGAAAAGGTTCAATAAATAGCGATGGTATTGTTTTAATTAAGTTTTGCTTTTTTTGTGTGTGAGTAGAAACAACAATAATGGTAATTTTTAATGTTCATCTTGAATCCTGAAGTAGATAAAAATAAATTAAAAATCTTCGACACTACTTAATGTCCCTTTAACGTGCGCCAATGAGTGTGCAATAATTCTTATTTTAATCTCATTTCCACTCTGGTATCTGTACGTTTTCTTGCTGAATAAAAATGTAGAATGCGTCTAAATCTTTGTCTGTATCTTATTATTTATATGTGTTCTAACGAAATAAATGCATAATAAAGCCGATTAAAAGAAAACAGATTAAAATAATCAACATTCGACCTCGATTCGACAAAATAGGCATCATTCACTGATGATGTAGAGCGAATTTGGGTAGTAGTACATTTGGTTGCAGCCACCCAATGAAACAAGCAACGCTCTATCGAAGGTAGCAACCGCACGTGTCCGTTCGTATATGAGACGCAGGCTATATAAATGTATACTAATAATATTGTTTTCTTTTCACCTGGGTGAAAATACAATGATATACACTTTGATGTTAATATATATTAGATGAATAGGAGGTGTGGTGTGGAAAATAATCTTGTTGTATCTGAAGAAACCAAAGGGTAAATCCTTTATGACAACGAGCGTTGGAGGAAAATTTACCTAAATAGGTGATCTTTAACACTTTTAATCTCGAACCAGAACGTGTTTCTGCCCTTTGATCTAATGGGGCCCTCACATGTATCCGTGTGAGCTGGGCGGCCCCTTACCGTCTTATAGAAAAACAACAGAGTCCAACACGGTGAACAATCAGCAAAACATGTCAACGGCCGCATTGATTTATTTTTTGTCACCGAGTTCATACTGTTCTATACTGGGTCCTTATAGGCCTGGAACCGGGCTCATACCACCTCCTCACCAGGTCCTCACCGGCCGAAACGCTTGGGTACCGACCGAACCGCCTTGATAACGTCATCAAACTGCCCTGTATAAGCTGAGCGCTCAAGCTCGCCGCTTCGCTCACATTCCGGGAATGTCTGTAAAATACATTTGTACTCACATGTATCCGTGTGAGCTGGCCGGCCCATTACCGTGTGACAAATTGGTGCAGACGGTGGCACACGGTGATGTCACACGGTGGGCCGTTTCCCGTCCGTTGAACACGTTGCCGGGGACTTTGCCGGCCATCCGCGCCCGGCAGGACTTTTGAGCATGCTCAAAACTCCTGCCGGGTCCTGCCGGGTGACTAAAAGCGGCGGCAAACGGTGAGAGCCCGGTTTGAGGACGGTATAAAGACGGCGCACCCGTTTCACGCCCGTTCGCAGGGCGGTAATGGCAGGCGGCCACCTTACCGTCTAATAGAAAAACAACAGAGTTCAAACAATCAGTAAAAAATGTCAACGGGCGCATTAATCTTTTGTTGTGGCCACCGGGCCCATAACGTTATATACAGGGTCTATACCGGGTCGGCACCGGTCGGGTACTGGGCTCACCGTCCTCATACATTTCTAGCTTACCGTTCTTACCGGGTGCATAACATCTCCTCACCGGGTCCTCGGTCCATACCGTTCTACACCGGGTCTGTCCCGGGTTCTCACCGGCCTTGTCCCGGGATCACCGGCCTCATACAGTTCTAGCTTACCGTTCTCACCGTGTCCTCATCGTGTGCATACCACCTCCATACCGGTTCCTAACCGGTCGAAACGCCTGGGTACCGGCCGAAACGTCTGATTACATCATCAAATCGCCCTTTTCAAGCTGAGCGCTCAAGCTCGCCGCTTCATTTGTATTCCGGAATTCGTACGAACCACATTATAATACTCTCTAAATGTAAAAGAGCTAAACCTCACTCTTTCGAGAGCTTTGGGAGGGACGGCTCTTCTAAGAAGTGAAGTTCACTCTTTTCAGAGTGATTTGTCACTCTTTTAAGAGTGATTTCCACTCTTTTCAGAGTTATTTTAACTCTTTTTAGAGTGAAAATCGCTCTTTTAAGAGTGAACTTCACTCCAAAAAGATCTGTTCCTCCTAGAGCTCTCGAAAGAGTGAGTTTTAGCTCTTTTACATTTAGAGAGTTGCAACATGCCTGCTGAGAGTCCGTTCCGCGAACGGTTACTAGGCTGCATGCCGCCATTCGCAGTCCGTCGCTAAGATGGTCGACGTCCACCACCGTCAATCACCGCCCTGCGAATGGGCGCGAAACGGGTGCGAAACGGGTGCGAAACGGATGCGAACAGGTGCGCCGTCCTTATACCGTCTTCATACCGGGCTCTCATCGTTCGCCGCCGCTTTTACTCACCCGCCAGGAGTTTTGAGCATGTTCAAAACTCCGGTGGCCGGCAAAGTCCCCTGAACGTGTTCAACGGACGGGAAACGGCTCAGCTCACACGGATACATGTGAGGGCCCCATTATCAATATGTGACAGCCGGGCCATCACGTTGGCTGATACATGTGACCCATCACATCAAAACATAATACCTCTTGACGGTTTTTCTAGTTTCTAGATATGACGTAAAATGTATTTTATAAAGAAATTATGTCCATCATATTTCCCGATTCCTAAGGTTAAATTACAATTATGAGGTATCAATTTAAAGCTTTATTTGTGCATGTTTTGATGTTAAAATGAGACATTGGATAAAAGACCCTAAGAGATATGTTTTGATGTGATGGGTCAAAAATGTCTGCGGAAAGTTGATTTTGGGATCTCAACACCTTTGCGAAGTAGACTCGACCACGAACTTCCATACCGGTGGCTCCGTGCTCGAATCCCGTAGCCGACTGGGCGGGTTTTCCCTAATATGCCACCCATTTCTTACCTCTGCTTCTCTCTAAGCCGTTGGGCTGAAGGGGCATTGGTATAGGAAAACGCACATTGTCAATTTGATTGTAGAAGGACGCTCTTGAATATTGAAATGTACGTCAATGAGTGATCTTTAATATAAAGGAAGCACAAGGACATGGGAATACCAGCTAAGAGTGATCTTTCAAGAGAGGGCTGGAATAGGGAAATATACGTCAACCAGTGCTCTTTAAAAAAGGAGCGCTGAAATTGGAAAATGTACATAGAGCAATTAGTAATCATTAGAGTACGTTAGGCGTCAAATTTACTTAGTCACAACGTGCAATACTTGACGGATTCTTGAAAATGTTGACCCCACCACACCCATAAAACTCGAAAATAAGTTGAGTCCTGGACCGTCTGAGTCGTATTTGCGCCATCCTTTAGCCTGTATTTAATCAAAATAGTCAGAAAAAAAATACAATGATATACACTTTGATGTTAATATATATTAGAGGAATAGGAGGTGTGGTGTGGAAAATAATCTTGTTATATCTGGAGAAACCAAAGGGTAAATCCTTTATGACAACGAGCGTTGGAGGAAAATGTACCTAAATAGGTGATCTTTAACACTTTTAATCTCGAACCAGAACGTGTTTCCGCCCTTTGATCTAATCAATATGTGACAGCCGGGCCATCACGTTGGCTGATACATGTGACCCATCACATCAAAACATACCCTTGACAGTTTTTCTAGTTTTAAGATATGACGTAAAATGTCTTTTATAAAGAAAGTATGTCCATCATATTTCCCGATTCCTAAGGTTAAATTACAATTACGAGGTATCCATTTAAAGCTTTATTTGTGCATGTTTTGATGTTAAAATGAGACATTGGATAAAAGACCCTAAGAGATATGTTTTGATGTGATGGGTCAAAAATGTGTGCGGAAGGTTGATTTTGGGATCTCAACACCTTTGCGAAGTAGACTCAACCACGGACTTCCAAACTGGTGGCTCCGTGCTCGAATCCCGTAGCCGACTGGGCGGGTTTTCCCTAATATGCCACCCATTTCTTACCTCTGCTTCTCTCCAAGCCGTTGGGCTGAAGGGGCAATGGTATAGGAAAACGCACATTGTCAATTTAGGTTCTGCAAAGATAACTCAAAATATATTTTGTTAAATTTTGTCATACTAGTTTTATTATAATCCTAATAAAATTCCCTAGAAATGGGGGGGGTTATTAATATTTTATTTATTTTTTGAATTATAGACCAAAAAGTGCCAAAAAACGTGTTTTTACCTCCAAAAATCATAAAAATCACACATTTTTGGTGAATTAATTAAATGATTTAGATTATAAAGTATTACAAACAATGTTCATCTTTTCTTCAAGACCAGTTCAAAGTAAATACACGTTCAAGCTCAAAATTATGTTATCCAATCCATGATATGAAGGGGTGATTTTTGGGGAATATTTTGGAAGCAAGAGGGAAAAGGGGTAAGGAAAAGAAAAGGGAAAAGAGGGACAAGAAGAAAAAGGGTGTGAAGAGGGAGATATGGGAAAGAAAAGGAGGCGAGGGAGGGAATAGGAAGGGAGATAAAAGGAGAGAGGAAACGACAGGGGTGAGGGGAGAGAGGGGAAAAGAATAAGGGGGAAAGAAGGGGAAAGGAGGGAAGGGGAGGGAAAGGGTACAGAATAGTGAAGAGAACATTGAACAATTAACATTATTTCCAAAATTAGGATCATTGCTAAATTGTGATTGTGCTAAAATTTCAAAATATATTCACCAGAAGCCCTCTCCTATTTTTGTTTCCACTACTAAGGCATACTTTTCTTGAGGATGGGGGAGTCTAACCTAATCCATCCTTAATTGCACACCTGGTTACGCCCCTGGTACAAAAAGTGAGGAAATAATGCCAAACATGTTCCTTTGCACTGACATTTCTCTCTGTTGCTTCAAAGTTAATTTCCTTCTTTATACGAAATCCGGGGGGTTCTCAACCTTTATATTGATACGAATATAAGACTGGCACCGTCTAGCCTTGAGGCATTCGGTGATAGACAAAGAAGGAAAAATCGGTTTTCATTGTTTCTGACCTACATGCTATGTGATTGTAGCTATTTATCAACAATAGCTAGGAGTCATTTCAACATTTAAACAAAATCTAGGACCCCTGCATGACATTTTATTTTTATATCTACACGAGCAATCAAAGTCTTAGGACACTCGGTTATTGTGTCAAAATCATCCCGGATATTAAATTTGAACTGTTATGACTGGAACAAATAATATAATGCTGAATCTCTTCTTATTAATGAATTCGAGTTTCCTGCAACATCTGCTGATTCCATTGCACGAAATATCAAAGAGAAAATTTTAAATCAATGAATATTGTTATAAATATTTTCCCTGTAAACTAAGAACTCTTCATCAATTTGTAAACCTATTATAATAACCAGCTAAGCGCCCCAAGGGTTGAACAACATGATATTAGCTTATAGTTCTTGGTCGTACTATAATTTCAATAGCATAGTTGGTTCATCATGCAATTTCCCTTCAGAAAATGTTTACTTACTTTTACTACCTCAGGGGGTATACAAGCTAATACAAATGTGTAAAAAGTTAAAATCTTGTCGCGAAACCGAAAATTCGTGTGTAACACGAAAGGAGGCGAGCTTCGAACGCGTGACCATATATAAACATATTTTAGGACACCCTGCACTATTTGAATCACTGATACAAATCCGTGTTAATATCATAAGAATGTTAGATGCTCATGAGAGAAATAATGGTTAATTATTTTTTACCCCATGTTCAAGATGACCGTGGGATATATTTACCACATTTCCCGAAAGTAAGAGCGTTCAGCAGGGTTTTTTGTACTTAATACATAAGTCGATAAAGACTATTGCTTATTATCTAATTGGTTGCTGATCTGATTGGCGAATGTTGAGACTTGTGCACTAGTCTTTTTTCAAGCACAATAGCTTTAGTTTAAACGAATCAAAAGCAATATCAAATACATATGATGACAGATCAGATAACCTTAAAATATTAAACATATCATTTGTGTACGTTACTATGGCGACCGCTTCTCTCTTACCGAACGCTCTCTATATTTTAAGTCATTTTTATATCGGTGGTCTGGCAGGAACGAATTCAAATCGTCATCGTCATCTTTTCGGATGGAATTAGGCGTCGTATACCGATCAAATATGTAAGTTTGTTTACATTTTATTTTTGATATTTTATATCATGTCATAAAACGGATTATTGCAACACAAGTGAAGTTATACATTATTGAATTGGTCATTGTTACGAAGTATTTTAGTTAATGGTTATATGTGAGAAAATGAGACTTGATGTTGTGTCATCTTTTTCAATGAAATAGACCAAATACCTATTTTTCTAGGTGTTCAAACTCAATTTGTTATTTTTAAGATCAGCAAGAAAACCAACATAAAAAAGTGTAGCGTGAATACGCAATACATTTTAAAGCACTTGTTCATATTTTCAGAGATCACAATTTACCTTAAGTCGGTGACCGAGTACAGGGGGCAAGTTGTTATGGGTATAACAACTTACTCCATATCGCAAATGCAATACTATTTGCCCGAGGAGGTCTATGTGAAACCAAAAATCGATAATTATCCACATTCAAAGGGTAAAAGTAATCGTATATTCTTTGTTCCACGAGAATAAATGTAATAACCAAAAATTCGCAGATTTCCTAAAGATCTATATAGTTAATACACATATCGGCATCAGTTAAGATGTGATGTTAGTAGTGACCATATTATGATATGTATGTATATAATAGGGCATTTCCTGTCTTTATATCTAGGGGATATAACCTAGGTATCGCATGGCTTTCTCGTGTGATACAAATACAAGTTCATTTTGAATCAGTCATCTAATATTACCCACGGAACCATTCCTTTGAACATTTTTGAAGGTTTAACAAAACCTTGATTTTAAATTTAAAGAGGCACTGGGTTCCAACAGCTCCTTCCTTCAATACGCAATCAATATTCTTCGAAGAAGATGAAAACATTTAGATTTAATACATTCTGTGCAATTTACTTTGGAGTATCAAGAACAATCAAAATTCCTTTAAATTCTGATTCATGTTGCAGTAACACATGTACATAACCAGTAGAGGAAGGCACTCCAGCCAGCCCCCCCCCCCCCCCCCCCCCCCCCCACCCCCACCCGTTCTTGAAAACTTTTAAATAACCAGACCAGGAAAATCGCTCCATTCATTCGTCTATTTTCCTAAAACAATACTTATCAACTTCAATAATAGAACTGAGCCAATCATTATGTTACATCATTCAGCCCTCGGAAACTGTTGTTGGCACTATCTTTGTTCCAGCAGTTGTATCAAGCATTGTCAAGCATTTAGAAATCAACATAGTCCAAAATATATTTAAAGAATAAAAAACGCTTTTATTCAAAACACCTGCATAATTTAAGCCTATATTCAAGTGGAACATGGCAAGGGTAGATTTGAGCGTTTGTTGACAAAAATCAGAAAAAGATCATTTTATGTTTAGACGTTTATAATCCAAAGGAAGGTGCCCTTGCCCCAAACTGCTCCTTTTTTTAAACCTTACGGTTTTATTTACAGACGCGGAGGCATCTCCTCTCCCTGATAATTATGATAATTAGATTTAGAAATCAGCTCGCATGCACATTCAAAGAATACAATTCGAGTGAATAATTAAGTAGCCGTACGTTGCTATTGCTATCGTACCTTAATCAGGATTTCACCTCATTTTAATAATATTTCGTAAAATGCAGGACATTACAGCATATTCAGATATTACGTATTAATATCAACCTACTTGTATCCTCTTGAACGTTTCTTCATAATAGAGGCAGGCAAATGCTACCAATATAATATGCATGCTCTGTGCCATGTATTGTTCCAGATTCTTTGTCAGCGACTTCAGTTAACCTAATTGCAATCAGTGGTTGTATTATAATTGTATCTTCATTTAAGCTAGTACTATCAGACCGTGTAATTTGTTCTGGTATTACTTTGCTTTTTGAATTTTAAAATGTCAGTATCAGCAGTAGCGGGATCATTATATATTCATATTTTAGACAATTTGAAGCGCAATAAGTATATCTTTATATTTTAGAAAAGTGGATGATTAATGAACATAGCAAAATGTGTAAGAAGTATTTAGCACACTTAGAGAACACAACATGGTATCAGAAACGACAAGGAGCATAACCTTCATTTTCAAATTTCAATTTCGGCGCGCAAACCATACACTCCACAATCTATATTATTATTTATATTTATTCTACTAATTTAATAATAATAGCTTATACATGTATAAAGTGTCATTTAATACAGATTTCTATTATATTATCATAAGTGGTGCAAATTGGCAAAATATCACCATTGGTTCCCCTCCCCCCCCCCCCCCCCCCCCCCCCCCCCCCCCCCCCCCCTTCCTCGTGGCATATTGCTTTTAGACATAATGGTGTCTGGGTGGTTTCCTACTTTCCATTCATTTCGTGATATGAAATCAGTTCGCTGTCATTTTTTTTTAGGGTCAGGCTAAAGTGGTATACTTTAATTCGCTAATGTTCTTTTTCCAGATTTCAAGATGTTTAGCCGGATGTTTCGGTGGGTTCCTCCCTTGGTGCGAAATCGACGAGAAGTATTTCTACTTTTTCTGTTAATCTCTATGTTAAGCGGTAAGTTATACTATGTAAACGGCCTTTTATTTATTTATTTATTGAAACAACATTTTAATTTAGGAATAAGGCGACATTCTGTTGTTTAAAATTCTCGCCTTATCGTCACTTATTTTCGCCTACACGTCGTTTAAACAAAGGACGGAATAAACGTTATTATTCTCTTTCGCCTTTTGTTTGTTTGTGTCTTTGGGTGTTCGTTACTAACTTTTCCTTCCTTCTTTCTTTCTTTTGTGCTTTATTTCTTTTAATTTATTGTTTTTTCGTTCGTTCGTTAGTCCAGCCACCCACACTCCAACCCAACTCACCCATCTCTGCATCAATACATCCATCCATCAATCCATCCACCCATTCATGAATTCATTATTAATGTATTCATTTATTTTTAGAGTGAGTTTGTTTGTGGTAAAGAACCCCAGCCCTACACCCCCCCCCCCCCAGGGGGGTGGGGCACTCAACTTTTTTTTGGTAGGGGTGTGCCGCCCAGAGTCTCAAACGGGTGCTTCGGAACTGACCTGAGAAAAAACGGGTGCTTCGGAACTGACCTGAGAAAATTTTATGATGAAAAATAGGGTCTTAAGAACTGATTTTATCGAAAAAGTATGTCTTAAAAACTGGTTTGTTTTTCAGATTTGATTAGTACACACATTTTAGAAATCTTTCAAAAAATTGGGGCTTTGGAATGAAAATCTTCGCGATGTTTGAATTTTCAATAAAATGTGGTCTTATGAGGTGATGCAGGCTCAAAGGGGGTCTTAAGAGCTAGAATTAGACTAGGGTGGGGTCAGGGCGGATCATACCTATCCCCTTTCCATTGTCAATACCTCTCTCGCCCCTTCCCCCGGGAATCTGACCATGATGAGTAGATCATTTAATATATGAATTGTTTTAATCATTGTAGGACGCCAAATTCAGGTTCGAGCGCACTATTGTTACGTTGGACAAGAAAGAGATGGCAATAACAATTGGCGTTGGGTCCTACCGTACGAAGACCCTTGCGAATGTACCAGCATTCGATTTGGTGGCCTGAATACAGACACCCCTGTTCGACCATTTCATCCGGTGTATGTTGACGAACCACTGGTGTCAGACGATATTGAAGAGATTAGGGATCATTATGGCTTAACGTGCAAAGGTACGGTATTTATTTTTGGTTAATTTCTCGATGACCATACATTATTCCAAAATGAGTCACTGATCCAAAAATGTGTTCAACAGTATAACGTTGATGAAATATAGATCTAGACTCACCAACGTTTAGATTGGCTTAGTTACCCATGGTGCTAGCTCTGTAAGGGGAAAAGTATACTTTAGCACCAATATAATATAGATACTGGTATACCAGTATCGTTCAATACTGGAACATAAAAGTTGAAGGTATCGGTCGATTCTGGTACGATTTTACTGTTCCAGTATACTGGCATACCAAATTGTGTTCCATTAACGAGCGATACTGTAACATATTTATGTTCCAGTATCGGAAGATACTAGTTCACGTATTACCCAGTGGCGGATACGTGGGGGGCTGTATTTTGTAAAATTTGACAAAATACCTTTGTGTGTGTCCCACTGTACCTTTTTTAGAGACATGTAGGTTCCGTCGGTAAATTTGCAAGTTCAACCATGCAATTCTTTTGCCGGTTTTGGGACGACCACATCGCTACACCCCCTCTTTTTTGCCGGTTTTGGGACGACCACATCGCTAGAGCGCACTATTGTGCGCCCCCCCCCCCCCCCCCCCCCCCATCCCACTTAGCATAATTTAACGCTTGTGGTTTCCATATCCTATGACCAGCACTTCCTTGAAACGTGATTGACCCAATCATTCGCGAAAACGCGAAAAAATACGTTATGCGCATACTTAATGCAATACATGATTTGCCTCAAGGGGTATTCGTAATGGTTATTTAATTCAAGTATTCTTTATATCTCCTTAACAGAGTCAGAATCTCCTGAAGTCGTCTGTCCAGCCAATCAGACAGTGGACACCGAACCTGAAAAACCTACGGTCACGGTTGTGTGGAAATCGCCCATTCTTGTCAAGTCCGATGCTTCAGAGGTATCCATTGATACGTGCGTTCCCGTGTCAGGGTCTAATTTTACCATTGGTCAGCGGAAGGTCCTGTGTAATGCAAAGGGTCATGGCCATGGCGAACAAGTCACGTGCCATTTTTACGTCAACGTTATTGGTTCGTATGTCAATATGATTAAATGTATACATTATATAAGGGTGAGCAGCGAATACAATACTCCGAGTTCCAGGAGTAAACTTGACGTGTACACTATTCTTTTACGGTGATGCTCGACTAATGTGTGACGTGTACACTAATATTTTATGGCGATGCTACTTAAACTTAACTTGTACACTGATCTTTTATGATGAGGCTAGAGTAATTTGAGACTTTTAGTACGCGAAACTTTGACGATGACGCTAGACTAATATGTGACTTGTACGCTAATCTTTCACGATGAGGTCAGACTAATACCTGACTTGTATGCTAATCTTTCACGATGAGACTAATATGTGACTTGTAAGTTAATCATTTAATAATAAGACTAGACTAATACGTGACTTGTACGCCAATCTTTTAAGATGACACTAGACTAATATATGACTTGTACGCTAATCTTTCACGATGAGATCAGACTAATATGTGACTTATACGTTAATCATTTTAGATGAAACTTGACTAATATGTGACTTGTACGCTAATCATATACGATGAGGTCATTTGAAATATTTACTGTTGGTGTATTGTATGACTGAATTTCGGTATAATTCGGTTACCGGTGCTGAAACCCAAATCCGCGTATCATATGTTTTTTTTATCAAATTTGGACAGGATTTTAATTTATAACGGTGAATCTTAACAGATAAAGAACAACCCAAGATAAAGTCCTGTTCAACCAATCAAACTAAAGAAGCAGACGTTGGACAACCGACAGCCATGGTTGTATGGGACAAACCCACGGCCACTGATAACAGCGAGGTGGTGGTCAACGTGGTCTGCGTTCCAACCTCAGGGTCTAACTTTACCATTGGACAAACAGAAGTTGTATGCGAGGCCGCAGACAGCAGTGAGAATAAAGCAATATGCAGTTTCTACGTCAACATAACTGGTATGTATTTATTGGTGAAAATATGTATATTAACCCTAACCCCGGTTTAACGTTTTTTAACCGGGATCACAATTTTGGAAGAGAAAACGCCAACTAAATCGCCGGGGATCGGCCGGGAATCGTTCCGGGGACCCTTCGGACATCAGCCCGTCCGAGCGTCCCTCCCACTAGGCCACAACCCTCTGCTACTCGTTCACGCAGTATAGATGGGTGATATCTGATGGCATGCCGTGCATTTGGTCGGCAGTTGCCATTGTTCTTTCCCCGGCGGTGTGAGCGCGCATCCTGTTTTGTTTAGGACCCGTGCTTTTAAAACTCGCGCCAAAGCATTATAAATGGCAATAAGGCATAGTGGACAGTGTTGTGGTCATATGCTGTTCCCTCAAGCATATATCGACAGTCCTATCCCTTCGACCGTTGCTTTTGTTGATAAGCATTGCTGTCATCCTATCTATACCGCGCTCACTATAGCCTCGGTTGATTACGTCTTAGAAAACCGTCCGCACATGCGCTTTCAGAAAGGCTTATAGGTAATATTTTGTAGTACTCAGGGGTTAGGGTTAACATTGTATACAATAATGTGGTGTACGAGGTCATGTATATCCCTGTTAATTTAGAAGTTCAGTGTATATAGATGCTGCGGAAGGTTCATGAAATTAGTTTTCCTTGATAATCCAGGATTCATTGATATTCTCGCATGGTTCATTTATACGGATACCATGATGAACAATGTTAAACCCCGTCGCTGATACACTTACCTCTGGTTCAAATTGCCGTTTATCACCAAGTACCGGTAGCTCAGTGTGGTTAAAGCGCCTGGCTAGTTATCAGGAGACTGAGGTTCAATTCCCCGCAGATGAATGTCCTTGCTTATTTTTCTTTGGGACATTCTCCGGTGGTTGTTAATATTTGTTGTTATATTGTCTGTAAAACACCGTAGGTTAGTAAACTGCTTTATATTATATTAGAAGCCGTCCGAATGAAGTGAACAGCATAGATACATTCAAAACGGGTTACAATTTACTTGTATAGGCCACCCTGAAATATTATTGGTGAATGTATTTGGAATATGGAAAGTTGGATGTTATAAATATATAAACTGAAATAAATCTCTATAGTGTATCAAACGAATGTAACGAACCCCTTGACGTTAATCTAAAGTTGGAAACAATATAGTGAACAACTGTGGGGTTTATGTATTAAAATCATATATATGTACTTGACAAGTATTTACTTAGTTTCAACAGGTGTACCTTATTGTGAAGGAATCATAAGAATTTGACTTATGTCTGTAAATCTTACAGATAAAGAACCACCCAAGATAAACTCTTGCGCAAACAATCTAACCAAGGAAACAGACCTTGGACAACCGACAGCCACGGTGGAATGGGAAGGACCCACAGCCACTGATAATAGTGCAGAACCAGTCAATGTAGTCTGTGTTCCTAAATCAGGGTATGACTTTACCATTGGACAAACAGAAGTCGTATGTGAGGCCGCAGACAGCAGTGACAATACAGCAACATGCCGTGTCTTCGTCAACATCACCGGTATGTTTTCGTTTGTGAAAATATATATTTTATACAACTTATTTTACAAAGGTCATGCAGAAAGTCATCGTTCATTTGGCTGCACTAAGAGAAGGCGACCAGGCACAGCGATCATTTGCCAAAGTAATGATCCTGTTGTTTTTCGAGTTGCTTTACATTCACATTCTGCCAATTGCATACAAGTAGAGGACGTACCTTGAACATGCCCCATCCTGTCTTAAACGTCCAACTTTACAACGGGCCTATTTTAGGTCACTTGAATATGTCGTATGAAGGGTACACATAGGAATTGTGGGTGGATTTTGGCAGCCTTAAAGATGAGAATGAAAGTGATGTTTGTTATGTTAAACGTTAGCAGTGCATTGTATTAAATTTGTATATATTATTATACCAAAAACCAAAATTATGGCAATACACAAATTATGCACGGCCTTTGCAGTAATTTGAACCGGTATTTAATAAAACTTGTCTATCTGCAACAATAAACAATGTTTAATGTTTGTTTCATACCTTGGAAGTAAAAGACACCAAACCATGATAGGGCTTTTTATAACCATCAATCTTACAGATAAAGAACCGCCAAAGATAAACTTTTGTCCAGCCAATCTAACCAATGGAACGGACAATGGACAACCGACAGCCACGGTGGTATGGGACGGTCCAACAGCCACTGATAACAGCGGAGAAGCGGTTAATGTAACGTGTGATCCTTCATCAGGGTCTAACTTCATCATGAATCAAACGGATGTTGTATGCGAAGCCATAGACGGCAGTGGAAATAAAGCAATGTGTCGTTTCCACGTAAACATCATTGGTATGTATTCATTGATGTACTTTAGGCCCTCAATATGTAGGTCATGTGCGAGGTCATGCATTTATTATGGATTCAATAATATCCCAACGTGTAGTAATGAAATAATGAAAACTGGTGTGTTTACACCATCTATGCCATCTATGATGACGGGCCGAATTATAAAGAAAGAAAGATAAGGCACACATACTCAAAACTTCATCAATTCGAATGCTCGAGGTTAATAAAATTAATATTCCTTTAGGGATTCAATGATATTCTAGCATGGTTCATTTATACAGATATGATGAACAATGATGAGTTTTGATAATCTATGTATCTTAGGGACAACACGACGACGTACGTAGGAGCCTTCCGAATAAAGTAAACAACGTAGATATATTCAAAACGAGTTATTACGCTTTACTTGTATAGGCCACCCTGAAAATATTATTGGTGAATGCATTTTGAATATGGAAAGTTGGATGTCATGAATATATAAACGAATGTAACGAACCCCTTGACGTTAATCTGATTTTTGTTTCCTTCTAAAGTTGGAATCCATATTAAACAATCATTTATGTATGTGTTTGACAACTATTTACTAGATTCAACAAGTGTACCTTATAATTGTGACGGAATGATAAGAATTTGACTTATGTCTTTGAATCTTATAGACAAAGAACCACCTAAGATAAACTCTTGTCCAACCAATCTAACCAAGGAAACAGACCTTGGACAACTGACAGCCACGGTGGAGTGGGAAGGACCCACAGCCACTGATAATAGTGCAGAACCAGTCAATGTAGTCTGTGTTCCTAAATCAGGGTTCAACTTTACCATTGGACAAACAGAAGTTGTATGCGAAGCCGTAGACAGCAGTGACAATACAGCAACATGCCGTGTCTTCGTTAACATCACTGGTATGTTTTCATTTGTGAAAATATGATTATTTTTTTTATACAAAGGTCATGCCATGGTCATCGTTTATTTGGACATTAAGACTCGAAGTCGAAGCCTTAAATATGAGAATGAAAGGGATGTTTGTTATATGTTTAACGTTATTTAACGTTGTTTAACCCATTTCGATCTCGCCAAGATAAGAGTGTATGTCTATTTAAAAGTCCAATCACAATTCGCAAAGAACATAATGCTTGCCCGAGATGTGTCAGTAAAATGAGTAATATCTCTACTAGATTATTAACAGCTATAATAGTGAAACCCAAACGACTTTGGAACAAAACGCAGTAAAAATTAGAAAACTCATACAAGACATCTCAATCTACTAAAACTCAAAGGAAAAAATGAAAAAACTTGTGAACTTCGTGTGCGGAAACAAGCAAAATCTATCAACCTAAAATAAAATTGTTTTGTTTAAAAGTAAATCGTACTGGATATTAAGCGCCTTCTATACAATCTTTAATGACTGTAGATTCTACATGTTACGTGATGCCCACTGGTGAAGACTACAGAGGTTATACGTCTACTACTGCGAATAGTTTAACATGTCAGAATTGGATGTCACATTCACCACATAGCCATACCCACATTACGCCTGATATCTATCCTTACGCTGGTTTAGGAGACCACAACAATTGCCGAAATCCAGACGATGAATCAAGGCCCTGGTGTTACACGACGGATCCGAGTGTTCGTTGGGAATATTGTGAAGTTGGCCAACCACAAACATCTTGCCTCGGTATGTGCCATATAACTATAATAAACTTGACATCGGTCATTTTTAATATCGTTTAATGACAGTATACATGTACTTGATGTAAGAGAGATCTTCCAACGGTCTTTGATTGTGCATTCCAATAAAAAATCATTAGAATTCGGATAGTGTCCGATGATTGCGAAAACACTGACTGATGTATACTGCGAATGGTTTATAGAATTGGATGTCACATTCACTACAAAGACATACCCACATTACACCTGGTAGCCTTCCTTACGCTGGTTTAGGAGACCACAGCTATTTCCGAAACCCAGGCGGTTATTGATTATTCAAAACCCTGGTGATTACACAACGAATTATAGTGTTATTTGGAAATCTTGTGATGTTGGCCAACCACAAACCTCTTGCCACGGTTTGCATTATATAGTAATTATAAACATGACATCAGTCAGTTTTCATTTTGAGTGACCGTAAAAGAAGAAATCATACATATTAGAGTGTCAATACCCCTGCCCATGGACAATAAAACTATTTTCTGATACAGAAAAGGATATTTTATTTTTAAACTCACCGAGAAAAAATCCAAAAAAAAATTCATTTTACTTTTCCGTTTCAGTTTGTGTTGATCCACTCGGTATGGAAGATGGAAGGGTACAAGACCATCAGATTTCAGTTTCTAGTTACCCTGTTCAGCATCAAAAAGACCATAGTGAAAATTATGCACGACTGAATCGACCTGGTGATGGTACAAGCGCTGGAGCTTGGTGTGCTGCCAGTGATGATCTCAACCCATGGATACAGGTGGATCTGGGTGTATCCAAGCTTGTGTCAGGGATAGTGTTACAAGGAAGGGTAGACTGCTGTGATCAGTGGGTGACCAAGTATATTGTCGACTATAGTAATGATGAAATTTCCTGGCTGAACGCGGAGAGTGTTAACCCTGATGGCAGGGTAAGAAATCCTCCGGTTATATTAACCTCTACTCGATCGCCTTAATCATAGTTTTCTACACAAGGAACTCATACCTACCAGTAATGACTTCTATTCTATTTCCATTACCATCTCCATCAAAGATCTCATATCGCCCTCCATATTACTATGTTTAACCTATACAAATTTAGTAATACAATAGCCTAAATGAAATAAACCCTTTTGTTCCAATCGTCGTAATACCACACTGCAATGG
The DNA here is from genome assembly GCA_035610835.1 of Ophiura sarsii. Lineage (NCBI taxonomy): Eukaryota > Metazoa > Echinodermata > Ophiuroidea > Amphilepidida > Ophiuridae > Ophiura > Ophiura sarsii. The sequence continues at coordinate 57,001 of JAYJML010000141.1, read as the reverse complement.
AAGTTTAAAAAATGTTCATTCTTATCAAAAGTGCATACGAAAATGATTTGTTTTACGATGAAATGCTTTGAACAAATCATTATGCACACTAGTAACACTCACTTTTGATTATGTATGACATGCCAAATGAGAATTGTTTTATTTTCATCATAGACCTTCACTGGGAATTCAGATGGAACCACACCAGTCACCGGCTGGTTTGCTTCGAATGTGAGGGCGTCAATGATTCGAATTCTCCCTATTGCAAAGAACAGTCGCTTTTGCTTGAGGTTCGAACTACTCGGTTGTGAAGGTATGTTGTTTTCAACAGACTTCATTATCAAATCCTACCATAGATACATAGGTTTATTTCGGGCTGACAGATTTCTCGAGTATGTCGATCAAAAACTCTGTAGAAATAAATATCACATCTCCGGATCTAAGGCAATTGCCGAATTTGGGCAATTATTAAACCTAATTAATGTAACGATTAAAATCCTAAAAAGTACAATAGATTAATCCGTACCGTATAATCCGTGACCACAAAAGTAGTTTACACAAATCGTGGTTAACAATGAAATTAATGTTTTATTTCCATTGCAGATGACAGATAAGGATTCTAAATAGTAACATCAAAGTTACAAAAATGTGTCGAGAAGGGCAATAAGGATTTAGACAACTGTAAATCCAATGCTTAGATAATGCAATAGTAACACTTTCCACTCAGCAGTCGTCTGCAGACGACAGACAGTTCCGATTCCGAAAAGCTATGCGAGATTCGGTATTTGTTTTACATGAGACGGTGGTCTCTATGAAATTTATATTTAATCACTACCATATTATGCACATTGTTTTGCAACAAGTTAGAAATGTTATCACATTAATCATCCAATATAACATTATAAACCATCTATATTATCTTTTAAAAAAGATATCGGGACATTAAATTATTGTTTATTTCATATTGCAGATAACAGATGAGAATTCTAAATAGTAGCATCGAAGTTACAAAAATGTGCCGAGGAGGGCATTAAGGATTTATACAACTGTAAATCCAAAGCTTAATAGATATGTGCAAATATTGACACTTTTCACGCGCAGTCGCCTGCAGAAGACAGTTCCGAAATTTCACAAAATGTTTAAAATATGTCAGATTTATTGAATTTCATCATCACATTTGGAATCACCGTGAGAAATACATTAAAATGAAAACAAGTACTAATATTGCCTAGTAACCGCGTGAAAAGTGTTTAAAAAACTTATATGACAGAACATCATATATCGGTCTTTTCATTTTAACGCAATGTCAAGGTAGGTTTTATATTCTGTCAAAGGACTGGATATTATTAAAGTGATCGTACTATGTTTATGTGGGGGACAGCACCGAAGCAAAATAGTACCCCTCTAATGGGGCCCTCACATGTATCCGTGTGAGCTGAGCGGCCCCTTACCGTGTGAAAAATGGGTGCGAACGGCGGCACACACGGCGGGCCGTTTCCCGTCCGTTGAACACGTTCAGGGGACTTTGCCGGCCACCGGAGTTTTGAACATGCTCAAAACTCCTGGCGGGTGAGTAAAAGCGGCGGCGAACGATGAGAGCCCGGTATGAAGACGGTATAAGGACGGCGCACCCGTTCGCATCCGTTTCGCACCCGTTTCGCATCCGTTTCGCGCCCATTCGCAGGGCGGTGATTGACGGTGGTGGACGTCGACCATCTTAGCGACGGACTGCGAATGGCCGCATGCAGCCTAGTAACCGTTCGCGGAACGGACTCTCAGCAGGCATGTTGCAACTCTCTAAATGTAAAAGAGCTAAAACTCACTCTTTCGAGAGCTCTAGGAGGAACAGATCTTTTTTTGGAGTGAAGTTCACTCTTAAAAGAGCGATTTTCACTCTAAAAAGAGTTAAAATCACTCTAAAAGGAGTTAAATTCACTCTGAAAAGAGTGGAAATCACTCTTAAAAGAGTGACAAATCACTCTGAAAAGAGTGAACTTCACTTCTTAGAAGAGCCGTCCCTCCTAAAGCTCTCGAAAGAGTGAGGTTTAGCTCTTTTACATTTGGAGAGTATTATAATGTGATTCGTACGAATTCCGGAATACAAATGAAGCGGCGAGCTTGAGCGCTCAGCTTGAAAAGGGCGATTTGATGATGTATTCAGACGTTTCGGCCGGTACCCAGGCGTTTCGACCGGTTAGGAACCGGTATGGAGGTGGTATGCACACGATGAGGACACGGTGAGAACGGTAAGCTAGAACTGTATGAGGCCGGTGATCCCGGGACAAGGCCGGTGAGAACCCGGGACAGACCCGGTGTAGAACGGTATGGACCGAGGACCCGGTGAGGAGGTGTTATGCACCCGGTAAGAACGGTAAGCTAGAAATGTATGAGGACGGTGAGCCCAGTACCCGACCGGTGACGACCCGGTATAGACCCTGTATATAACGTTATGGGCCCGGTGGCCACAACAAAAGATTAATGCGCCCGTTGACATTTTTTACTGATTGTTTGGACTCTGTTGTTTTTCTATTAGACGGTAAGGTGGCCGCCTGCCATTATCGCCCTGCGAACGGGCGTGAAACGGGTGCGCCGTCTTTATACCGTCCTCAAACCGGGCTCTCACCGTTTGCCGCCGCTTTTACTCACCCGGCAGGACCCGGCAGGAGTTTTGAGCATGCTCAAAAGTCCTGCCGGGCGCGGATGGCCGGCAATGTCCCCGGCAACGTGTTCAACGGACGGGAAACGGCCCACCGTGTGACATCACCGTGTGCCACCGTCTGCACCAATTTGTCACACGGTAATGGGCCGGCCAGCTCACACGGATACATGTGAATACAAATGTATTTTACAGACATTCCCGGAATGTGAGCGAAGCGGCGAGCTTGAGCGCTCAGCGTATACAGGGCAGTTTGATGACGTTATCAAGGCGGTTCGGTCGGTACCCAAGCGTTTCGGCCGGTGAGGACCTGGTGAGGAGGTGGTATGAGCCTGGTTCCAGGCCGATAAGGACCCGGTATAGAACAGTATGAACCCGGTGACAAAAAATAAATCAATGCGGCCGTTGACATGTTTTGCTGATTGTTCACCGTGTTGGACTCTGTTGTTTTTCTATAAGACGGTAAGGGGCCGCCCAGCTCACACGGATACATGTGAGGGCCCCATTAGTTACCGATGGATCATAAATCCAAAGCCTTGAACGAAGACTTTCTTCAGCAATCAATACTGTAAAAACACAAAAATATCTAATTATAAAGCTCAACCGTTTCGAAAGATATTTCAAACTTGCTTATAAGCATCCTAGTTAGCTAAATTTCGTTATTGTGATTTAATATGAGGGAGTATGCTGTCTGTTGTTTCCTATTGAGTATAGGCTATATTATATCAGTGTTAGTAAGTCGGCTAGGGGTTTGTATTTGTATCTGTGGTAAGATGTAATCTTTTGAGGGATGGGTCTATCATGGTTGTTTTATCTAATATTAAATGGTTTCTGGTGTGCCATAAACATTTGTCTCGAGCGCCAGAAATATTGCACCGTACATTCTAGTATTAACTACATTGATATCCTGTATCAAAGTAAAGAGGCCTATGTTCATATAGGGCTTAGGTCATCTCAGGATTCTACACTTCTTGCCATTCCCAAAACTAACAGATCCTTTGGGGATAAATCATTTTCAGCTTTAGGACCAAGAATGTGGAATATCCTACCCAGTTCTGTACGTACCGCCCCAAATGTGAAATGTTTTAAAAAGCTTTTAAAAACTCATCTATTCCCTGTGGAATAATTCAGCCTGGTTGTTTACACAATTATTGTATATATATATATATATATATATATAAAACGTGAATATCAATAATAGCCAGATAGTGCTCAATACTTAGTTAAGTAGAGCTTATTATCAAAATAAAACACTTTTATTTGGCAGTTTGCTACCTTGGGTTTCTCGCTACCGCGATCTTCAGGCAAACTAATTGTTTTCCTTCCATACAGCGAAGTCAGTGAGAAAAATATTCGCAGTACGCGCGCGCAAGGCATGCTGCGTATACAATTCGCGTAACTGCTCGCGCATAAAACGCATAAAACGCAACTCACTGACATCGCTGAACAGATAAAGAAAACTACGTTTAACATGTTTAGACGACGGCCTAGCAGTAATGAAAAACTGCTCAGGTAGCGCCTCCGACCGCGTAAGAAAAGAGATAATTAACATCTTTAAATCTTTAGGACTCAAGATAACAATCGAAACTAACCTTAAATTAGTCAATTACCTTGACGTCACCCTTGATCTTAATACTGCGACACACAGACCGTACAGAAAGCCGAATAACAATCCAGTGTATATACACACCCACTCCAACCATCCCCCAACCATTATCAAAAACATCCCCCTTGCTATTGGAGATAGAATATCAACACTGTCATCCACCGAAGATATCTTCAAGAATGCAGCTCCGATTTATAACGAGGCACTACAATCAAGTGGATACAGAGTAAACATCAAGTCCGCGCATAACACAAGAAACAACAAGAAACCAAAGACACGCAAGCGGAAAATTATCTGGTTCAATCCTCCATTTAGCAAAAACGTGTCATCGAATGTCGGAGGAACATTCATTAAGTTGATAGACAAGCATTTTCCACGGGGTCACCAACTCCACAAGATATTCAACCGAAACACAGTAAAGGTGAGCTACAGTTGCATGAAAAACATGAGAGCAATCATCAAGTCTCATAATACCAAGATCAACAGAAAGAGAAAGGAAAAACCATCGAAAAAAACCTGTAATTGTAGAGCTAAAGGAGACTGTCCACTTCTTGGAAAATGCTTGTCTTCAGCTATAGTCTATAAAGCTACAGTAAGTTCGGTGCCAGGGCAAGTGAAATCATACATAGGCCTCACAGGTGGTACGTTCAAAGACAGGTATGGAAACCATAAGAAATCCTTCAAACATGAAAGGTATATAAACGAGACAGAACTCTCAAAATACGTTTGGGGCCTAAAAAGAAGAAGAGCCACAAATGTATCAATAGACTGGGAGATAGTAAGACAATCCAACACTAAAAGAAGGAGATCAGGACAATGTAACCTCTGCCTCGACGAGAAAATAGAAATTCTCCACCACAACAAAAACAATCTGATAAATAAGAGAAGCGAGATAGTTTCTAAGTGCCGACATGGGAGAAAAAAATAATGTTAAACATGTTAAACGTAGTTTTCTTTATCTGTTCAGCGATGTCAGTGAGTTGCGTTTTATGCGTTTTATGCGCGAGCAGTTACGCGAATTGTATACGCAGCATGCCTTGCGCGCGCGTACTGCGAATATTTTTCTCACTGACTTCGCTGTATGGAAGGAAAACAATTAGTTTGCCTGAAGATCGCGGTAGCGAGAAACCCAAGGTAGCAAACTGCCAAATAAAAGTGTTTTATTTTGATATATATATATATATATATATATATATATTGGTCTTTTAGTGGTTTACATTTTGTATTACTTTTTAAATGCATTTTTAAATATTGTTGATGTATGCAGTGTTAGGTATATATGTATGTCTGCAGCTAAATAACAATTACGGGTTCTGTGCTGTTGTTTGGTTTGTTCATGGGTATCGCGAGTGCTGCTAAAGCTAATATATGAAGAGGTATTTTGCAAAAGGGCTATGGTGCATTTTTTCAAAAAATGAGTTTGATATAGAAATGTATAGGGAAAAATCATATGTTTCAAGGGAACAAAGTCATTTTTTTCAAAAAGACCTACATCTCATTGTAAACAGCCATTGAAATTGTTGTTTTGTTGCAAAAGGGCCTGTATCCAGAATTATATCGGGATACAGGCCCTTTTGCAACAAAACAACAACTTCAATGGCTGTTTACAATGAGATGTAGGTATTTTTGAAAAAAATGACTTTATTTCCTTGAAACATATGATTGTGACCTATACATTTCAATATCAAACTTATTTATTTTCAATGATTAAAATAAATGATTTTTTGTGTGTGGTATTTTTTCTTTATGTACAAACAGATGGAGTTTTGTTGCAAAAGGGCCTACATCCAAATTTTCAAAAAATGTAAACATGATTTTAAAAAAAATTAAAACTAGCACATTTAAAATTTATATCAATTTCAATTAGTATGTAGTGTACCTCTTTCATAATCCATTCAGTTTTTCAATTGCTCAACTTGAATATTTAGAAACAGTTTTTTGACTTTTTCTCAATAAGAGCCAAAGTGGATGTAGGCCCTTTTGCAAAATACCTCTTCATATGTAGGGGAGTGTGTGTGAGGGGGGTGCGGGTGCGGGTGCGGTAGGGTATGTATGGTGTCAGTTAGGTGATCACGTAAATGTACCATGTTTTATGTGCAATATCTTTTGGGGGAGGGAGAGGGGAGAGGGGTAGTGTGTATGTGGTGTGGGGTGAGTTTGCGTGGGTGTGTTTGAGGGGGGGGTGTGGCGTCGGGCTGTGTGTTTCTCTCAGTGCTGCTTTTGTGCAGTTTATCACGTATTATGTATGTATAATTTCTTATTTTACTGCTGGTTTTTATTCAACATATTTTTATCTAATGTATACATATTGTACAGCGCATTGGTCTTTTGGAAATGCGCTGTACAAATCCTTATAATAATTCTATGCGAAATGCGGTATCTTTTTTATATGAGACGGGCTCTGTGAAATGTATGTTTAAAACTACCATAGTAGAAACAAATTACATTTTGTTGAACTGTATTTAACTCCTGATGTAATCTGTAGCTGATATTATGGTACTTCACAATGTGAAATTAAAATTTAAAGACGCATCATTTTCAAGAATGAAATGGTGAAAAGGTTATGTGTTGAAATGCGAATTTGAAAAGCTACGCGCACGGTCTTCTGGGGAAAAGCCCTTTTATTTTAATTTGGCCTATAATTGGATCCGCTGTATTTTTTATTTATTATTTTGCTAAATTAAATGGGAATTGGGAATTATTACTAAATTCAATTTAAGGTACATATTTTGGTTCAACATCACTAAAACTGAATTAAGAGGGAAAGAAAATGCAATTTAATACCTAGTACCTTACATAAAATTGTTTATGTGCTGGTCTTAAGTTAACCTGTATGTTAACATTCTCCAATGACTGTGCTATATTCTTATTTAAAACTTATTTCCACTCTGTAAGTTTCTTGCTGAATAAAATATAGAGAGCGTCTAAATCTTTGTCTGTATCTTATTATTTAAGTGTGTTTTAAAGAAATAAATGCATAATAAAGCAGATTAAAAGAAAGCAGATTAAAAATAATCAACCATTCGGTTCGACAACATAGGCATCGTTCACTGATGTAGAACACATGTGGGTATTTTTCAATTTGGGCGCAACCACACGATGACACAAGCAACGCTCTGTCGAGGGTAATGACCATCTATATCGAGCAATAGAAGGGTTCGGCTTTTTCTTTAAAGCAAGCACGCGTGTCCATTCGTGGAGAAAACAAAGAGTGAATCCTGTACTCGGACAGAGAGCGTTGGAATAGGAAAATGTACGTATATAAGCGATCGTTAACCCTTTTAAACTCGAACCAGAACGGGTTTCCTCCCATTTATCTAATAAAAAATGTTACAGCAGGACCATCACGTTGGGTGAGTAATAACAATGATCAGTCAGGACAAACTGCCAAAAACGGCAACCTGTGAAATGTATCCGAATCTGACAACATATTGCCAAATCAGGTAAAATTGCTTTTTTTTTTCGGCCATTGATAATAATAATAATGCATTTATAATGTGCCATCCATCTAGACAACCTATTCCGACTCCAAGATGTATGTTTTGATGTGACGGGTCACAAATGTATGCGGAAAGTTGATTTTGGGATCTCAACACCTTTGCGAAGTAGACTAGACCACAGACTCCCATACTAGTGGCCCGTGTTCGAATCCCGAAACCGACGGGGCAGGTTTCCCTTGAATGTCACCCATTTCTTACCTCTGATTCTGTATAGAGCGTTTGGGCTAAAGGGAGCAGTGGTATAGGAAAACGCACATTGTCAATTCGATCTTAAAAGTAAGCTCTTGAATAATATTGAAATGAGTGATCTTTAATATAAATAAAGCACAAGGACATGGGAATACACGCGAATGAGTGATCTCTCAAGGACGGGCTGGAACAGGGAAGTTTACGTCAATGAGTGGTCTTCAAAAGAAGCGCTTGGATTGGAAAATATACACTGAGTAATTAGTATTTATCAAAGTACGTTAGGGGTCAAATTTACTTAGTCACAACAGCTGTAAAAGCCCCGACTTTTCCCTCTCCTCGACTGTGGTTAACACTTTCCACGCGGCTATTAGTTTAACCATATAAAAAAAACCAGATTTTCCAGAAACCTTTCCCAATGTTAAAGGACGATCTCAAGGAGTACTGAACCATACGATTTATACTGATTTCAATGCATTTCTCATGGTGATTCCCAATATGGTAATTAAATTAAATAATCTTGAAACATTTTGGAATGTCGTATGCAGACGCCTGCAGCGTGGAAAGTGTAATACTGGACGGATTCTTCAAAAGAGTATTGTCTACAAAATAATAAAGAGGTTTTTTTAATTATTGTTTTCTTTTTTGAATTACGGTGTGAAATCCCCTTATTGGCTGCGGCCTGGTTCCCATGGCAACCAATCAACAATTCCGGAGATATCATTCTGTGCGTTTTCTTCCCATGCACCTATCCACAGAATAAATATGGTTATTTAAATTTAAATTTAAAGTTATCGATGTTCCCGTCTATAGCCAATTATATGCCTTGCTCGGTTACCATGGCAACCAGAGCGAAACCGAAAGCGTTTTTCAAAACTAGGTATCATGGGCTACAATATGGTATACAACACTTATCGGCTGATAGTCGGTGTTGTGTAAAATCGTTTTGTAACATATGCTAATTCTGACTCAATCAACCCCCACCCCAACCCTGGCCTTTTAAGCTATATGAGGCATCGACAGAATTAAACAAAACAAACTAAAATGTCCGTTTTTCTCCAAAATGAGCATGTTAAAACATGTTGTTTAAATTACAAGTATAAATTACAATAAACACAATGCATCAGTGAATTCTTTGGTTTTAATTATTTATTAAAGCATTCTTCTAAGCAGTACTGGCAAAGCAATATCTACGAATGGTTTAATGAGAAAAAAATTAATTAATCATACGTATAATTAATTAATTTTCACATCATTATTTCTAATCAATATTATACAAGCACATCATGATAGTTTTATTAACATGAGATTGATAACTCCTATTGAGGGGCAAACAAGCTTTGTTTAAAAATCGAAAGGAAACCCCGTTGGCCTTACATTTTGAACATATCAATTACCAGTATAGCGTACATTATACACTAACACAATGCATCAGGAGTTGTTTGGTTTTAGTTATTTATAGCAACATTTTTCTAAGTAGTGCTGGCATAAACAATATCTATATTGTTACAATGACAGAAAAGGGTTCTCAAACATAAAATTACAATATACATCACTTAATTATAGTCAGTTAATTAACATCATGATATCTATTCAACATAAAGGCACATCATGAATATATGACCCATCACATCGAAACCGACAGTTTCGAACAAAAGAAAAGAACAAAAGAAGATTAACTCCAAAAAATACAAATAAAACACAAATAAAATAAAACACAAATAAAATAAGGAATTCATCACCTCTCAGGCTAAATACAATCTGCGTTTTATGATCGACTTAAAAAAGTTAAGTTAGTTAAAAATAGCACCAAATTCAAACATAAATTTTCCTTTTTGGAAACAACTGGTCTGTTTTGATGTGATAGGTCACATATAGTCTTATAAAAAATGTGATTGATAACTCTAGTTTGAGGTCAAAAAATTGTTAAATCTTCTGGTGTGTAAAATTACATTTGAACATTAAACCATTCTGCTTAGGCCTATAGAATATAAAAGGAAACCCCTCAGACCATATATTTTGAAGAGGTATAACCATACTGTAATTGGTGATTTCAGTTGAAACCCATACACCTATAAACATCTTAGAAGAACCTTAATCTTCCGCAACGTCGGTTTGACAATAACATGGAGTCACCCATGCTGGTAGTCCCATTTGGAAATTACACTCCCTGTGGATGTAGGGAAGATTAAAATCATGTCTTCCATAGGGGTGTATGAATTTCAAATGGAGTAGCCAATTTGCCACTAAGTGATAGGACATAAGCATGAAGTGGGCCAATCCAATTCATTAACACATCAATTTCGCCTAACTATGTTTTCTTCCTGATAGTCCAATATAATTTTATTTCCAAGTAATAAGACCAGCACACACACACCCCTACATATGATTGGCATGATTTAGAAACTTAGAAAACAAATCAAACACAGTCAATTACTAAACTGCTCACAAAAAGTATCGAAACACTTAGAAATGATCCAATATATAACGGCTCGAAAGAGTATGCATTAGTCGAAGCAAATAACCAAGTGCATAATTTTGTTTTGCGTATTTTGACACCTCGATCGATGAGATACGATGTTGCGGAGCGGAGTTATTGTCATTTCAATGGTCGTGGGTCCAGTTTCAAAAGTGACAATCATCCTATAGAAAAGGTTTGCATTACTGTTTAGAATGATCAGATTCGTGATTTTCAATAGGGATGAGTGTCACTTTTGAAACTGGACTCACGATCATTGAAATGACAAAAACTCCGCTCCGCAACATCGTATCTCAACGATCGAGGTGTCAAAATGCGCAGAACAAAATCATGCACTTGGTTATTTGCTTCGATTAATACATACCTTTTCGAGCCGTTATTATATTGGATCATTTCTAAGTGTTTCGATACTTTTTGTGAGCAGTTTAGTAATTGACTGTGTTTGATTTGTTTTCTAAGTTTCTAAATCATGCCAATCATATGTAGGGGTGTGTGTGTGCTGGTCTTATTAATTTTCATTAATAACCTTTGGACTTTAGTGTATTGAATATGCGAATTTTAAAAACGTCACGTTAAGCAAATTGTCATTGGCCCGTATTCTCGTGTTTACTCGGTTTTTAAGCTAAACACACATTTAACTTTGACTTTAAACACATCGTTTAACTATAAACGCAATCCTCGAAAATTAATTTAACTTAAACTCACTGAAAAGTGTCTAACTTTAAACGTGGGAATTGGGTAGTTTAGCGAGCGCTTAACTAAATTCATACACCAACTGTATCCCTTGAATGATTACTCAACCGAGCCCGGTGCAGATCGTGAAGTCTTTAATACAAATACATGCATTTGACAAATTCCATCGATATATTATATTGTAAGCCATTTGGGCCGCAATAAATTGAATACCTGTATACAGTAAACGCACGACCACTCGCGGGACGAGTTTCGCAGAGTTTAAATCGGGTTTTGTTAGATAAACTCGCGTTTAATTTAGACTCGAGTTTAGATAGTCACGGTTTTAACCCGGGGGGGGGGGGGGCGGTACTCAGATATTTTTTGGTAGGGATGAGCCGAAACATTTACCAATTTCGGTGGGAAATGGACCCTTATGTTTACCGGAAACCCATAATTTTCCTATATATATATTTGACAGATTTTGCTAACATTTCTGTGACAAACAGCAACATTAAGGATTTAAAGACCCATAACTTAGAAAATAGAAAAAATAGCTCATTCATTTATCAGAGAGTGAAAGATGGGACCCTATTTGGCGGCACAACCTCATGTCCACTAAATACCCTACCCTCCGAGGTTTTTAAGCTAAGAGCGCGTTTAGTACGCGAATATGGCCCCTTATACCTTATACGATATTATGCACGCTACAATATTGCTACGAATATTTAGAAGTATTTCACAAACCTATAACCTCTATCTGCAAAGGTACCAGCAGAGTTGATAGGTTTCGATTATATGTGTCATCGGTGGATGAAAGAGTTATTTTTATTTTAAATATCGTCAAATTGAACAAATATCATAGGCACAAACTTATAACAATATTTACAAATGGTTATATAGACAGCAAGAGTTTACTAACCATGCTAACTGTAGCCTACTGTAAATAAGTACTTGGTAAGTAATACGGTATTTCAGTTTCAAAATTAAAAATGGTATTCATCTTCAAATAATAAGCAATATTTACAGACGGTTATATAAGCTCAATAATCTTTTCATTGCAAGTACATGATGCAGATTAAGATTCCGAATCATAGTTGCTGTCAATAAAATGTTGGTCAAAATGTGCCTGCGGTGGCGTATACGGGCCTGCTTAGGGACGCACCATTTGATTTTCAGGGGGGGGGGGGGGCGCATGGAAGTTGTGGGCAAAGTGTGGTTTTTTTTAGAAAACTTCCATGCCCCCCCCCCCCCCCCCCCCCCCCCCTGTGTATCTAATGGTGCGTCCTTTATCTTCTGTTGGTGGATAAGGAGAAGACTTGGCCTAATTATCTCGAAAACGACGAAGCGGACCCCAGATCCCGGCTTCAGATAGGCCTATATTGTTCACGAAAAGTTACTCAACCAAACGTTAGACAAATCTAAAAAATCAGTCATAATAATTTCTAACGTGAGATGCTAAAAACAATATCTTGGGGACATAGAGGCCCGTATTCTCGTACGTAGTTTTGAACATGGTTTTAAGCTAAACACGCGTCTTACTATGACTTTAGACACATCGTTTAATAACTAGACGCAATTCTCGAAAATTTGTTTAACTTAAATACGCGTCAAAATTCTCACTTTAAACATGGGTATGGGGCCTGCGGGTAGTTTAAATCGCGTTTACCTAAACTCATACACCAACTGTGTGCCTTGAATAATCACTCAACCGTGCCTGCTGCAAGTTGACGTTCAGATAGTGTAGTATTATTAAGAATACACGTGCTTTTGAGGTATATCAATTGTTAACCATTAGGGCCACAACAAAAATAAATACCTGTATACATTAATGCACGACCACTCTGGGGACGATATTCGCGGAGTTTAAAACCGTGTTTTGTTAAACACGTTGTTTAAAAGATAAACTGACGTTTAAGTTAGACGCGTTTAGTTAGACTAAAGTGAGAATACGGCCCTCTTTGTTTTACTTTTTCTAACAGCCCCGATAGAGGAAGTGGTGTTAAAATAACTCTAATTTGTTATTATTGAACTGCACCAATACGGACCACTAATGTGAAGCCCAAGGGGGCTCACACCAATCCAACCGAAGCAAGCACTCTCCCCCACTAAATGCGGGAGACAAGCATACAAGGAAACCAATTTTAAACCTATTGATACATAGGCCTATACAAATCTTACTTTCTAAATATCAATCAAAAATTTAATACATTTTAAGAAATTACCTTACAATTCCAATAAATGGCATAAGACAAGACTATTATTTACGGACAAAGAATCTAAAGTGAGTTGAAGTGCAATTGGTTGTAAAAACAATCTCTGGAAAACTTTTTTCTCCAGCCCCTATTAAGGTTGTTCCCCTGGCTAGCAAAAAAATATTGATATTCAAGTATAAGGTAGAGCTGGTTGAGTACAACAAAAAAGTATTTTACTGGAGGTGAATCGGATGCACGGTTCAACAGATATAACCATTTGAAGTCATTTTCAATTCTTTTGTTTTGTATTGTTTTTCGGCCAACAGAGGGCAGTTTATTTTCTTTTGTTTTATATTGTTTTTTTGACTCCCTAGGTAAAGTTTTCTATGAAAATTTAGTTTTTTGTTTTTGCTCTAATTTTGTATTGAAAACTTCTGCAGACTCCCGCAGCACAGGAATTAAGGAGAGTAGTATGACCAACATATACACCAAGTGGTAATACATTTAGGAAAGTGCATGAACTTGAAAAAAAAATTAAGTGCATTAATTAGCCTGATTTTTAATGACCTAAAGTTACCTTAGATAATTAAGTATAATTAATTATGCAGGTGTCTTACAGCCTCTCGCAGCACAGGTAAGTGTCTAAAGACTATAATTAACAAGCTTCCAAAATTTCAGCTTTGTAGCATTTATACTTTTCTTGTAAAAATTAATTAAACATTTTTGCATAGATTAATTATTTTGCTAGGGGTCAAAAAACAATAAGAAACAAAAGAAATGAACGCTTCAATTTTGCTTCATTTTGGACAATAAAATTGTCATATCTATAAAACCATACCTCCGATCAAGCTCAGATTTCAAAGAATATCAAATAAAAAATTAGCCATAGGAACACCCTTAAGTAACAGAGCGTAAATCCACGTGTAAGGTAGATGCTCTGATAGCTTGCCCGACCTTGAACGGTCATCCATAAAATGTTCACATTCCAAAGTTTGAGTTGCATAACTCCTATGGGCTTTTTTATTTAGAAGAAACAAGGCCACAAGAAATGTGTCCATTGAGTAGTACACAAGCTGGCGGGTGGTTAACCACCTTTCGCCGTAGTTCACCATATTTTAGCCTATAATTTCAAAATGGAACATTTTGGCCCCTAAGACATCATGAGAAAAATATGGTGATTAATCTGATATCAAAATATCTTGATTGGTGTGAGAATAGAAATCGTAGCCAAAAACAGTGAAAGTAAATTTGACTAATCTCAAAGAGTGGATTCCTTGTCCCTTAATAGATACTTAATAAGAAAAATGATACTTAACCCTAACCCATTCGGACACTTTTTTCAGATCTTTTTTCTGCGCAGAGAAAAGTGACCCCACCGGGATTTGAACCACGGACCTCCAGCACCAGCGGCTTCGGATTCCCCACTACACCACGGATGTCAAGGCTACTTGGCGGAGTATACTCTGCCTTGTATATAGCCTGGGTCCATTTTATCCTCGAAAAACTTACACGCCGGTTGGAACATAGAGATTAGCTCGTTGGATTTTGTCGGATTTGGCAGGGTTAGGGTTAAATACAAAAGCAATCCTATTTCATACTTCCGGAGTAAAAAAAGTTACACTCAAAAAGAGAAATCACTCAACACTATCAAATATTGAGATAACTCACCGTTTGGAGTGACTTTTAACTCTTTTAAATTTGGCCTTAACAGTCTCCTCACATAATGGATTTTCACTCATTTTCATTAAAAGTAGCTTCATACTGAAAGAAGATTTCTTGTGCAGTCCAGCATGCTTCACTTCATCACATATGGCAACTGCAGTTATCAACATCTTTGCCCTCTTATAAGTTAGTATCTGTAATATAATATAAAATACAATAAAAATGGGTCAGTCGGGCCCGTAGAACTTACATGTAGGTACATTTTTAGGTATTTGTTAATCGAATGAAGAGTAATCCATTACTATAATCATGGCCTATAAGGAGCTTACCCGAACCCTAACCCTAACCTAACCCCAACCTTCATTATCGGTACCAGCGGTTGGCCCAACATCTGGTGCAGATGGGGCGAATAGTAATAATGTTTAAATATGTTTTAAACAGCACGTAAGGCGACCAGAAAGAAACTGTTCGAAGGGATGATGAACTTTTCAAGTACACACTTTTAGACAAGGCTGTCCTCTTTCTGCACTACTGTACATTTTATATATTGATGTTTTTGGCTGGTAAAAAAGGAAAACTAAAGATATTAAGGGTAAACACTTCCCATTCAAAATTAAACCCATGGAAAGTACATATATGAGGGTCATTCAATAAATTCTACTTCCTATCTCATAAGATCGTTATTATATAAGCCAGTCTTATGAAATATTACACAATCATAGCTTAGAATCTCAGCTTTAAATTCACAGTAAATTGGTCTGAGTGAGTACTGGTTGAGCCTTTCTGGAGATGCAGTGAGAACTGAATGTCATATAGTGTGACGGAAACATATGAAACATAACATAATATCTCTATAGCGCTTTCATTTCGCCAATTATAAGAAACAAAACGTACCTATCGGGCAAGTATAACCGTTCTAAATTTCAGATTTCTCTTTAACAGACTATAAACAATAAAATTGACTGATTTGCACCGAACACTGTATGGGTTTAGAAATTAATTACAATAACAGTTCTTTTACCGGGTATTAGTGCTACGAATTTGATATGTTCAATTTCTTACATTTATATAATTATTTAAGGGTACTGCACCACGATAGCATTTGTCCGCCAATATTTTTTTATATTCACTGGGAACAAAGTTTGAACGATTATAAAAAAGAATCTTGAATAAAAAATGGGGGTCACCAACTTACTTTATGAGCTACAGCCATTCCAAAACACGTGTTTTTAGCCATTTTTTACTACTATTTAGTTCACAATTCTATGGAAATATAATGTTTAGGCCATACATTTTTGGATTTAAAAACAAAACTTCTCCGCCAATGTTGTTGCACATTTAATACAATTTGCGCATATAGGCACTACCGAATAACCCTAACTCTTGATCACCACACGACAACAAATTTCTTTTCCGACCCCCAAAATTCACCAGAAAGGTCACCCCGACCATGGGGTCCATGCTGTAATAAAAGTATGCCTCACGTGGTCAAATAGCCGCACGGTACAGAACCCGCGTGTTGATCGGCCGCGCATTGTTTAGCGCACAGGTGGCACGTGAGTCGCACTCTATTAATTTACGCACAATTATTTTTTACTTGACGCGACGATCGCATTTTCGAGTGATAAACTCTGCCAGCTGCATTGCGCGTCCCTTTCGTGGTGCAGTATTCTTAACAGATCACCTCACTTGGTCAATTTGCTGCACTTATTTCTTACGCATGAATGGAGTGCTCAATGGCAAAATGGCAGAGCGTAATACAAATTCAAAGTATAGACCTTCCGGAAGAAGATTTGTTACTCTGAGTTTTATGCCAATAAGGCAATCGTCAGACGACATGATGGTGGAAATAGGTTGTATCGCAAACCCCCGTGTAATGTATAAATACACAATCCATGGTGTCACGCTCAAACCAATTTCCAGAATTGGCCAATAGGCTCACAGATAGTAGGCCTACAGATAAGCGGAATCTGTATTATCTGGCATGAACATTGGTGATAACATTTATAACTTGTCAGTGGCCGAACACTAAAGACAAGTATCTAAAAATACTATGATTTGAATCACTTCAATTTCCAAAAGACTTACACTATTATAGCCGTAATTGTATGAGAGAGTTAGACAACCCTTGTTTGTGATCTTCTATTCCGGTACATACTATTGACTTTTCATCACGGTCAGCGACCTCTGTAAAACCGACTATTGTTACAACGTAACATACATAAATACGTAAACAACATTTATAAGGCGGCTTTCCAGAAAGATCAACACGCCAAGCTCAATCTATGACCCCATTTTGCGGTCAATATCGTACGTCACTACATGTCATTTTCATATCAAAAGACAACACAAATATTCAAGTTCACGATTATATTTTGACATTTAGTGGCATGTGACGTAACATTTAACCCCTAACCTTCGAAGAGTTTGCGAGATGAATCTTATAACATACCTACTAATGTGGTCCTTTCCCTGGCTGTTCAGTTGTGTTGGCACGGACGTCCTGGTTCGATGCCCTTTGTTCTTTAATAGAAAATTGTAAATCTCTCAATTAAACTAACATAATTTGATGATGAGTCGTGTAGCCGAGCAGTGCTTTTGACTCATTAAATATAACTAAAATTGAATCGAAAACGGTAAACAACATTTATAAGGCGGCTTTCCAGAAAGATCAACACGCCAAGCTCAATCTATGACCCCATTTTGCGGTCAATATCGTACGTCACTACATGTCATTTTCATATCAAAAGACAACACAAATATTCAAGTTCACGATTATATTTTGACATTTAGTGGCATGTGACGTAACACTTAACCCCTAACCTTCGAAGAGTTTGCAAGATGAATCTTATTACATACCTACTAATGTAGTCCTCTCCCCTGGCTGTTCAGTTGTGTTGGCACGGACGTCCTGGTTCGATGCCCTTTGTTCTTTAATAGAAAATTGTAAATCTCTCAATTAAACTAACATAATTTGATGATGAGTCGTGTAGCCGAGCAGTGCTTTTGACTCATTAAATATAACTAAAATTGAATCGAAAACGGTAAACAACATTTATAAGGCGGCTTTCCAGAAAGATCAACACGCCAAGCTCAATCTATGACCCCATTTTGCGGTCAATATCGTACGTCACTACAGTCATTTTCATATCAAAAGACAACACAAATATTCAAGTTCACGATTATATTTTGACATTTAGTGACATGTGACGTAACATTTAACCCCTAATCTTTACCAACTTCGAATAGTTTGCAAGATGAATCTTATAACATACCTTTGCCAGAATCATGTTGATCTGCGTTTTTTTCTCTTCGCGGGCCTAATGGGAACCCCTCCTCGGAAGGTCCAGAACTGTCGGCACGGGCGTCCAGGTTAGATCCCCTTTGTTCTTTAATAGAAAATTGTAAATCTCTCAATTAAACTAACATAATTTGATGATGAGTCGTGTAGCCGAGCGGTGCTTTTGACTCATTGAAGTTAACTAAAATTGAATCGAAACTCGAATTAATCAATGGGAGACAGTTCCTTATGTTTATATTGTCTTTATTATTGAATAAAATATAACAACAACAAAACGTTGACAGTTGATCTTTAATCAGCTCTTACTGAGTTTAAGATGAACTTACTTAATCATAATCATAAATTGCATTTTGTTGTTAGTCACGCCCAAATCTTATAATCTGCGCTGTGATTGGCCAATTGTCATAGCCAGAAATAACCAATACCTAGCTACGATACAAACCGTTGCCAGTTGGTTCATATTACGTAAAACATAATAACAACTTTGATTGACAGGCGCTGGGGATTGATGGGGATTCCCCGATATCTCAAATACCGCAACGCTTCAAAACAGCTGGTTTAAATTAAAGGCGTACTACCGGACTTACTTGACTCTGCGATTGTGATAATAAATTAGAATCGTAATAAGAAAACGGTTATATTTTATTATCGCGGAGTCTGTTAGTACGCCTTTAATCTAATTTATTCGAGACGAGACCAGCTGTTTCAGATTATCGGGGGATCCCCCGTTAATCAAAGTTGTTATGATGAATTTATGTAAATGTTGACTTATCATGCGTATAATAGTCGGAGCTTATTATTATTTGTTATTGGCGAATCACAAGGTATTTCGCGTGGAACTCGCACGTAAACGAGAGCCCGTTTCACTTGAGGGCGCTAAAAATTGATTGGTGTGCGTCACCGTGGTAACGTGTACCCGTCAATTTGTGCAATCATTGCATTTTTGCTTTTCAACCCTAAATATTTGCATACGAATTAACATCTTTAACAAATTGATGGCAGCCTAGGTACCAGAATTCCTCGCGGCAAATCTCACCCTTGACTCCAACATCTCGTAGCCGCGTAATACAGGTCGAAATGACATCTTTTTGAGCCTATATACTGCGATGAGACTACCATTTTCTAGGCGAGTTTACACCATTTTAATGAATATTAGGGTAAGTGTGATAATGTTTACGTTAACTAATAAGCCTTGTTCGAGGGGCAGTCAATAAATAATGAAAGTGATCATGGTATGGGATGCATGAGTAATTCTATATAGGGATAATGTGATCAATACAAAGTATGAACCTTTGTCTTTCAAACGATACACTTTTGGATTGGTAGATACCTTTGGTTATGTAACGTCGTTGACGTTTACATAAACACAATAGGTTTCAGACACTGACTGAAATCTGTCAATTATTTGGCTGGATATGTAATATGTTGAAAATGTGTTGATTAATACATTTGCGTATATCTCAGCAATGCAAGCATAAAAATAGATAACACTTGGCACATAGTTAGAACACACACTTATCTATGTTTGACACTCTTTTTTAGATCTGAATTCCTTAGGGACCATCTCAAATACGCTTTTATTTAGCGAAATCCGCAATAATATACCTTAGAAAACAACAAAGGATAAAGAACAATGGAGGGATTATAATTTAATAAATTGTTGTGGGATGTAAAGCAATAATAGTGGGGATTTCAAAAGGAGCTGTTCATAAAATTTCCTCAAACCATTGAAATTATGTGACGATTAATTACAATATACATATCTAGTAGCTCTAAAGATAACAGTAATAAGAGAGGTTGTGGCAGCCATCTTTGATTGATACATTCATATATATCTCAATTTTGACTATCACAATATTTGTACACATTGATTTAAGCATTTTTCATTATTTCTGATTATAATTTGAAGGCACTGTAAGCTTTTATCTGGTAAATTTCATGATTTTAGCCATTTTTGGCCCAGTTCAAAATGATCTGCCGTCTGCGCATGCGCATATTTTCAGCAGGTTTCATGCGAATAAGTTCAGATAATTAGTTTACTATTATATGGAATCTCCCAAACTGGTTAATTGCTTGGATTTTTCCTATATTGTTTGATTTTCCGCAATATTAGTGATTCACTGACTGGGCATTATTCAATGAAAATTAGCTAATTGAAATACTGATATTTGTATACTTTTTATTCGATTGCCTCTCCTTACTTTTTCCTCTTATACTACATATATCAAATTAGACAGGGATTAAAGTTATTGTCTTTTATATCATACTTACGCGAAAAAAATTGGGATTTACCTGCTTCTGGTGTCATGTTATGCAATCTTCTTACCACTTGTTTCATACAAACAATTCAAATTTCCCGCCAAATAACTGATTTAGCAGTGTCCCAAGTGCACTTACTTTGAGACAATGCTTTGACGTCATAGTTCACACTTAAAAATCCAAAACTGTATTGTTTGAAAGACAAAGGTTCATAATTTGTATTGATCACACTATCCCTCTAAAGAATCACTCATGCATCCCATACCATGATCACTTTCATAACTTACTGACTGCCCCTCGTAGTATTATATAGTGATGAATTTGTAAACATTATCTCATATCAGAGATAAGAGATTTATTTTAAAGGAAATTCGTGCCATGGAACTTTAGCGCTGAGATTTGTAACAATATTATAATACAGATCACTTCTGTAGGTTAAAGTTTTTAAAAGTACCGCGTAAAGACAAAATCGGCTTTAGAAAAAAACAATCACATATATGGACGTCGCCATATCGATCAAAGCTATGACGAAAGACTTACGAGATGTCCGCATCTCTGTTTCATGTATTGATATTATCAATTTATGCATTGAATTCCTGCGTAATACCGTCCAGCGACCTGTTGCTTGTTGCAGTATTTTCTATGATTTACAGAACTAATAATTTTTTTAATTGCTCAATAACAAGTTGGTGCATTACTTGTTAAAACAAATTTAACATGAAATTTGATCCTTGATCTGTTTGGATCTCTTTTGGTAGGCCAACAAGTGTAAAGAATTTCACAAGAGCTTTCACTATCTGTGGGGTCTTTATATTCTCTGGAAAACGCGTGGTAGTACACAAGATAGTGATCAGGTATCGGTTTCAACATTTGGATTTAGGATAGTGGTGTCTCACGCAGTAAATTAAAACTCTACTAAAAGGTTCCCTGAATGCTGGAATTGGACACAGTGGTGCCACTGGTATTTGTTGATTGGGCTTACCCACCGTCTGGCAAGTGTGATACATCTTTTATCAATGATGGCCACAAAAATGGTGTAGAATTTTGTCACGGGTTTTTCTTACCCCTAAATGTCCATACATGGGTGTGTCATGCCCGGGGTGTCATGCCCGGGGTGTCATGCCCGGGGTGTCATGGGCCAGACTTATGACCTCAATACGGTACACTTTGGATTCCACTATTTTAGTATAGACTATCCATTCTTCATCGACTTTAGCATCGGGAAGTCTGTACTTTCTCACGATAACTCAATGGAATTTGTAATCAGTAGTTTCCTCTGTAGTTAATTACCTTTGAGTTATTGTCACTAGTTCAGGATCTTTTTCTTGCTCACTGACTAGTTCTTGTGATTTATAGGGTCCTGTTTACAGTCCCTACCTTTCTCATGTTTTGAATTTTCATTCTGTACAGGGTTTTCTACTGGATTTTCATTGTCATCCGGGTTGGTACATTTGGTGACCCCACTTGTCTGACCCGACTTTTCTGACCCACCTGACCCCACTTTTTTCTCGTGTAACGTTATGGTGTAACAATGACAAGTAATATACATGAATATTACAACGAATTGACAACAGAAACCCTGTTTTTAAAGTATTTTATTGCATTTTTATTCCCCACCTCGTTCATGCATTGGAATTACGCACGCTGTTAATAATCTCGACCTTCGGCGCGGATTCCTGCCCATCTGCCCATCCTCGCCTGAAGCGCATGCTTGCGGTGTAGTAAGTACTTGAGTTCCAGTCGCTTTAAAATTATCAGCGACTTTAAAATTATCAGCGACTACCGTGTAAACACATAGGTAATGAAGCGGGACGTATTAAAAGTACAACAAAAACGACTGCAATACGAGACTAAGAATAATCATAACGAAAATGAGAGTAAGTCGATCGTATGAGGTGGCGAACTTGTTCATATTTACCATTTTAAAATCCATTTACTGCTAATAGAAGTGTCGAATGATCTTATAATTGTTACTCGGAAGATGTTGATACCAAATAACATATGTTTATTGATTCTAAAATTGAAAATAAGTAGGGTCAGAAAAGTCGGGTCAGACAAGTGGGGTCACCAAATGTACCAACCCTTGTCATCCTGATCACGTATTTCTGAAAAGAAGGTGTCGCCCAGATTTGAAAACAAGCCAGTTCTGTGTTCCTGGCTGTCATTGATTTCTGAAACATTCTGTGGTTGTTCCACATTTTCTCAAATTGCTTGACGGATCATGGCCCTGGTTACAACACTCGACGGGAAAACTTTTTCGTCATCCTCATCAATTTTCATCACAGGTTTATTAGTGACGACAGGGTTGGGCACTTTATCTGACAGAACTTTGTTCCCAGCAAGCATTGATATACCTTTAATTGGACGTTCTTTTATGACTCCAACGGGTACTGTTCCTGACACCAGGTCAGACTGTAACTGAATGGTGTGAAGGGGAAAACTAACCAAATTCATCCCAATACCACGTACCAGCACATCAACTCCCGCAGACGTTTTGTCTGATAATGGTAAAGCGCTTTCTAGAATTGCACTCTGACCACAAGCTGTATTGTATCTTAATGGGCTGTGAATTTGCCTCACCATTTGCTAGTGAAACACTTCCCTCAATCACAAAAGGTTTAAACTTCTCCCTAATTTCACCCGTTTCAGATTCCTTGTTTTTAAGGATTTCGGTTTGGTAGTTAAAGGGGCACTTAAGAGATCCTTCATGGAGGGAGCCCTCATTTTTTTTCAGAAGCTGGGTTTTTCACATACGTAATGCTTAGGGAGCAGTTCCATTTGTACGCGATAAAAATTGCGAGAATGTTCCGGGCCCCGATGAGTTTTTTATCAGGCCCCGATGAGATTTTTATCGCGTACAGTTGCGAGTAGCAAAGGATTATTTATCGAGTAGCGTATTACCGCTTGTTTAAATATAACGAAAGATTAGTGGTCGGTATGTAAATAGAGCTTCGGGTTATTTATTCTAGTTGTAAGGTACAAATTCAGCATTTCATGTTTTTAGAGATAATGTTATTGATTATGGATGTTTAACGTAAATTGTATTATCCTCGTGTATTTGCTAAACAATGTCCCGCTCTATTTGCTAAACATACCCCAGGGTATGGCAGAGGCCTCGTATCGGGCTCCGATGTCTATTTTATCGGGGCCTGATGACTATTTTATCGCGTATCAACTTGAAAAACATCGGGTCCAAAACATATCAGGCCCCGATACAGTCGCGATAAATTTATCGCGTATAAATGGAACTGCTCCCTTATATACGTACTGACTACCACCCAAAATTATAGAGCTTAATTTGCAGTATTTCATGTGAAATTCATGGATTTGCTAGCATTTTGATTTTCTATATGATCACATCGAAACTACCCATATTCATATTAAAGACCACAGATGGCTTCTCACTTATTGTTGTAATGTTTATTCAAAATAACCTTGAAGACCACCCATGGCTTGTTACATGATGCTTAGTCATGACCTCCCTAATTCAATTGGTTGTGACTTTCAACCAAAATACAGACAAAAGTGAAAAGCACTAATACCTTCGGAAATGCTGAGAAAATGCCTTTATTTTTCATTTTAACTGATTTGTTTTTGAAGAAATCTTACATGTGAGGGTTCCTATGTATATCATCTACTAGTATCTAAACAATGTGGAAATATTGAATTTTTTGGGGGGGGGAAATCTCTCAGTGCCCCTTTTAGCTTTTGTTGCACATGCCACAGTAGTTGAATCAGAATTATCATGCGCATTTTCTTTTATTTGTCTCTAGTCTTTTAGTCTATAGCATTGTTAAACTAAATGTCCATTTTCTTACAATATGCGCAATAGGGGACTGATTGATCAAATTTCTGTGGGGAAGATTCTGCAGTAGATACATGTACATCCCTACTTTGGCCAACGTTCATCTTAATTTTATGAGTAATGGCGTAGTCATCCGCCATTTTAGCAGCTTGTCCCAATGTGTCTATGTTTGACTCATCCAAGTGAGTTTTGATATGAAAATGGATCTGCCGCTTAAATTCTTCTATCAGAATTAGTTGTCTCATTTGTTCATAGATCTCATTGACCTCTTTGGCAGCTACCAATCTATTTAGGTGCTGTTCTTTGTCACGCGCAAATTCCACATGTGTTTGGCCTGGACCCTTTTTTGAAGTCCTGAATTGTTGGCGGTATGCCTCTGGGACCAATTCATACGCTCTAAGGATACTTTGTTTTAAAATATCATAGTCACTACTATCCTGAAGATTTAGCTACGAAAACACTTCACGTGGTTTTTTGTTAGCGCGCTTTGGAGCATTGATAACCATTGTTCTTTTGGCCACTTCACGATTTTCTCAAAGTGTAGAAGAAATTGATCCACGTCACTGTCTAGAAACTTTGGAACAAACCGTATGTACTTCGAAGCATCAAAGTGTTAAGGGCGTGAAGATTTTGTTTCTGAAATGTGTGCTGCATTTTTTTCTTTTTCAATTCTTTCTTTCATTTCTAACTCTTATTCAAGTTTCTCTTTTTCAAGTGTCATTGCTTCTAATTATAATTTCTCCTGTAATCTGTATTTACACTCCATCTCTTTCATTGAAAAGACATCGGAGTCATCCAAGATATTTTTCTTGTACTGCAGCGTACCATCATCTAAAATCTCTTCATCCACCAATATTTCTATCACTTCATTTTTAATGAGTTGTTTTCTCATAGATATATTTGCCTTGGCTTGAAAGTGTTCAGAATTTTTTATCAAGTCACTTTTCTTCAATTTGTCTAACACCTCAAAGGATGGGTCTTCAGGAAATTTGTCTACACTAAATTCCATCCTGAGAATCGTGTATGGTGTCCAATGATTTAATACGAAAAATAATGTAGGTTGATGTTTTACTACATTTCCCGTACGTAACCATGAATCTTATAACATACCTTGACCATTAATTGGATCTGTGTCTTGCCGTATTGGGTCATTGCGTGAGAGCTTCCTTTGATTTGCAGTAGTGTCGGCACTCGTTGGCTGTTTGGATGATTTGACTTCAAATAGAAAATGTTAAGTGTTCACGTTAAAAATAAAGATGAATTCAATTGAACATAATTTAAATAAATCTGAAGCATCAAGATCCAAGACCTCATTTTTTAAAGAATAAATACCAATGGATTTTCTTTTTATTAATGAATACATTTTTGACCTATTAATGCATATATTTTACATTTTCCTCGAATACGAGACATTAAGCTAACTCGTCTCATCAATGCATTGATTTTTATTTGTTTCCGTCGAATGCGGTATGAGACTGAATTTCTACCAGCAAGCACCCCTCTTTGGGCCGTATGAAGGTGTACTGTAGAAGAAGCTGTAGGCTTTGAATGAAGTATAATATAACGTTTTAAAATGCACTGCCAAACACCCAAAACCTAGCCCAAAAGTCGGTGGATTTGTGAAACTAAAACTTGTACTATATCACACTTGCCAGTTAGTCGATCAGTTACGTATACGCCTAACGATGTAATTTACCTTCATTAACATTATATTACATCATATAAAACATTTTAGTAGCACTGGATTTGTGCCTGTCCCTCAACTACTAGCTGGTATATGGCTCATTCCATGAAGTTGGGGTATTTGTTAAAATAGCAGAATTTGGTACTTTAGGCAGCTTATAAACTGTTTTACTCTATGTGTATATCAAAAAAAATTAGTGTCCAAAAACAGTACTAGGTTATAGTATTGAGCCATGAAAAAAATAATTGAAAATCGACCCTTCCTTGAAGAAAAAATAAATTAAAAATGAGGTGGTGTCCAAGACCAATTTTGCTAAAAAACGTGACATGGAAAACACAACAATTAATATGAGATTTATGTAAGCAAAACTATCATAGAATTGCTTGGAAATCGATTTGATTAATAAAAGATACATGACTTGACTTACTTGACCTAGGGCGGATGATTTTTCCGAACCACAATGCCTCTCCAGATCTTCCTATCCAACATAGCTGTCTTGATTTCTTCCACCTGCAGTCCTGTATCACGTTTGAGTATGTCAATGTAGGTCAGGGCTGGTCTACCACGCTTTCTTGCTCCGTGCTTTGGGATCCAATGTATAAGTTTGTGTACAAGCTCCTTGGACCCTCTGAAGCAGTGTCCAGCAAATCTTGCTCTGCGTTCTCTGATCTTGTCCGAGACTTTTGGCATGTCCCCATACAGGTCCTTATTTGTCACATGCTGACTCCAGTTGATGTTGAACACAGATCTTAGCATCCTAGTGTAGCATCCATCCAGTTGTTTACCAAGCTTTGGGGTGACTGTCCATGCCTCACATCCATAAAGGAGGACGGATTCTACTGTAGCTATGAACAGTCTTTCTTTGAGCTTTCTGGATAATGATTTAGCCTTCCATAGCTGACTAAGTTTGCCACAAGCTCTCCATGCAGCTGCTTTGCGTGTTTTGATGTCCTTTTCAGTGTTGTTCATCCAGGCTCCAAGGTATTTGAAGTCTTCCACTTTATCAAGGCGCATGCCTTCACTTGTGGTAATTACAGGTACTTGCGTCTGGTTGAAGGACATGTACTTCGTCTTTGCAGCGTTCATTTTGAGCCCAACTCTTCCCACTGAAGTCTCCACTCTATTGAGTAGTGATTGCGCTTGAGACACTTCCTCAGACAACAGTGCAATGTCATCAGCAAAGTCTAAGTCTGTTACTACGGTTGGTCCTATTCTTCTGCTGCTTCTTTTTGTTAGGTGGAATCCTAGCTCTTCTTCTCTGCCATCTATGGCCTCTCTTAGGGCATAGTCAAGAACAATGACAAAAAGATATGGAGCCAGGGTGTCTCCTTGTAATACTCCAGCCAGTATCTCAAACACTTCTGTTTCTCCATCTGGTGATATGACCTTTGCCTTGGTGTCTTTGTATATGTCTGCTATCGCATTTGTAAGCTGATCAGGTACACCATAGGCTTTCAATATTTGCAGCATTCGTCCCCTATGTATTGTGTCAAACGCTTTCTTGAAGTCGATAAAGGTTATGATGGCTGGCAGGTGATTTGATCTTATTCCCTCAATAATTCTTCGAAGGGCAAGTATATGACCTACAGTGGTACGTCCTACTCTGAAGCCATTTTGATTAGCTCTTAGGTGGACGTCGAGCTCCGGTCTAATTCTGTTGAGTATCATCTTGTTGTATAGCTTGGCAACAATTGAACTCAGGCTTATTCCACGGTAGTTACCCCCCCAAGCTGAGATCACCTGATTTCGGTATTGGTACTATGTTGAGAATGGACCACTGTTCTGGCTTTTTCCCGTTCAACAAGGCATCATTGCAGAAGTCGAGAATGATGTTATCCAAATCACATCTTTTGAGCATTTCAGGTGTAATACCATCTTCCCCACAGCTTTTCCCCTCTACTAGTGCCTTCTTAGCCTTCTCATATTCCTCCAAGTCAAAGGTTCCTACTTTAATGTTGAGATCTGATAGAATTGGAGCAATTTCCTCATCCTCATTACTTATATGTGGTAGGCGCCCAAGTAGATTTTTGAAGTGAGTGTACCAGTTGTTTAATCTCTCCTTTTGCGTGGACCCTTTGATTTGCCCCTTTCTTGTTGTCAGTCTTCCTGATATTTGGTTTATCAGTTTCCAACTCTTACCATGCTTGCTGTTTATGTGAGCATTTTCTACCTCTCTTAGCTTATTGGTAAGGTCTTTCTCTTTCACTTGATTATAAGCCTCCCCTAGGCTCTTCTTAGCATCCTTATAATCTCTGCTATTATTCTCATTGCTAGTGTCTAGTTGATATATGTATTCATAGTTTACTGACCAAAACACCTCGTCAAACTGGACTGATTTTTCACCCAAGCAACATGAAAATTGCCTTTCCGATGCTACGCACGGTGTCCACAAAATATACATGTGTAGCATCAGGAGTTTTCATTGCTGAATGGGGGTAGTTCTCTATCATACATTTTTTAATTATTTTCCAAAATTAAGAGCATTTATCAATTGAAAACTATTGCAAATGAGAATAAATTTCATGAAGACCATTCCATATATTCATGAAAAAGTATACCGTGCCGTGTGCATGGTGTCCTAACCATAAAATGTAGCATCGTGATAAACATCCTATGCAATTTGTGGGAATCCCCCCCCCCCCCCCCCCCGGAGATAAATAAAACATTCCATATTTCTTTTTGTAAGGATAGAGGTCAATAGCTATCAGGTTTGTTTGGAATTTGCCACATGTGGGCTAGTTTTATCAAGGTTTCAGTCGCTGGTGTCCCGTTGTAGCATCGGGACTTTTATGTAGCATCAAAATGTAAACATTGGATAGTTTTGTGAATGGTAAGTGCGATTGTAATTATTTCTTAATGTTGCTTGTATGTCTGTATTTATTAATGCATTTTTATTGAAAGGGAAACACTGAATCAGAATTTCTTTTCATGTTATGATATTAATTTTGAGTCACGGACGCCATAATAATTTGGCGTCCATGTAGCATCGGGCATAGCATGGGCAAATATTTTGCATTGGGTATCGTTATAGTTCATTGAAATTGTAATTTTTTTGTAGAATCACATTATTAATAAACTTTGAAGTTAATAATGAATTAGTTTTTGCTCTTTTAATGCTAATAATATAGCTTACCAATACGATGCTACATGGACACCATGTCCATGTAGCATTTCATAAAATTTGCCTAATTAGACTAAAACAATTACCCCATTCGAAATTATTCATCACCCAAAACATTCAAAACATTGCCTACATTTTACTACACTTTACAGAAAAAAAGGCATATTATGAGAGATGTATATCTAATGAAATATATTAATACACAATGCTACATGGACACCATTTCCATTAGCATTTCACTGAATTCACAATAAACATTCCCTTATTTTAGTTTTATTTACTATAAATAAAACAAATAATTGTAAATCATTTAAGTTCTCTATCCTTTGCTATTCTTTTTCATGTTAAATGAATAATGAATAAAATACTCCAGCATGATTTTAATATAAATATTTTCCTGCAACACAAAAAGTGCAACATGAATAAATAATCTACTCCAATATCAATACACAATGTTCCATGAAGATACTAAAGCCATAGGGTTTATTTTGTTTTGCTTTGCAGGTTCTTGACATTAATTCAGAAGACAGTTCTATCGTCCTGGAATTTATGGAGATGAAGACAAGTAACCCATAATTTTCAAAAACTAGTACCTTTCCAAAGAAATCCATCATGGCAATTAAATTATTTTTTTGCAAACTGACTTTTTAAGTGATCAAACTTTTCAATCATCTTTATCAATAATAGAGGATGATTCAATCAGAAACGAGCAAAGAGACTAAGATCACAAAGGGTACTTTAAGAACAACACTGCATGAAGTTTGTTTCAGTGGACATCTTAAAGTTTCTTTGATCAATGGTGTATTGTTATTGTGTAATTGTAAGAAATGGTGTATGTGTATCATAGGTAATTATGTTTTATGCTTCATGGCAGGTTATCTTTTTGTGTAATTTGTAGTTTTACAATCCATGTTATTAATTTTATCGTGTGCTTATAACATAAAAAGTTAACATCATAGTACATCCTCTCTATTGATCTGAAAAAGATGCACCTGTTCAAGCTGTTCCAAATATTTTAGGGCATGGTGTCCATGTAGCATCGTAATACTTAAGTACACAGAAAAGGTAAATTTTACATGAACAGTGTTTAGATAAATTTCAAGCAATTCACTCTGTGTATCTACTTGATATGATGAACAAGTAGACAAACCATTCACACTTAAATAATTGTAACAGTATGAATAGTCTTATTATTAACAATGTTACAAGACGCGGTGTCCATGTAGCATCGGTAGTGCATTTTATAATATTATACAGGTAAATAATACTTCATATACTTACTTTATGACTATAATGTAATCAATGTGCATGGTTTATAGAGTACTTTACATCAAACAAATATTGATATGTACTTTATTTAAATTCATTATACAAATTGCAAAATAAAGAGTCACTTTTCAATGAGTTTTTACATAAAACAGTTAATCTACGATGTCTTGTTCATTAAGTTATGTTCAACCTAGACAAATCTGGTTTCTTTTCATGTATTTGTGGTTCCAATTAGTTAATTGAGGTATAGAAACTTGGCCCACATCTTAAGCTAATTTATTAGAAAATGATATGGAAATGGGAAATGGTGTCCATGTAGCATCAAGATTTTTGGAAATGTCATCCAACTGTTGAACATGTGCGGTTATTTTACACCAAATGTTACAACAACAACAAAAAAGGTTCTACATTGGACTTTGGTAAATGTAGAACCTAAAAAAGAAGAAAGAGTTGGAAAATATCCATTTTGAATATTTCACTTGGATGTCACATAATATGCCCCAACTTCATGGAATGAGCCATATGAACATGTAACTATTTGTTTCGCGGTTCCATTGTCCGAAGTTATTATTATCCTAACTAGTAATACGGAACTAGTGCTATACTCTCTTGAGTGTCACGTGCGTTAATTATCGTCCATAATGGCGGCATGAGTACTCGCCACACAAGTCGTGGGTAAATACTGTTCACCAAATAGTTATAGGTAGGTTAAGTTATGCTCAGCTTATAGCAGATCAAAATAAAAGGAAAGGGGCGCTCAAATAAATAGTAATAGTATAGCCTTGAAGGGTAGGGTTATACCGGGGTGTATTATAATGTGGCTGTTGTTTTATAAAGGGTTCAACAAAAGAAAGTATACCACTTTGTTTATGTCATTTTGAGTAACATTCAATTTTGTTTCGACCAAACAGGCTAGATAGGCATTTAGATGAATCTTTTAGGCATACTATGATACCAAATTTGCCCCCCTAACAACAAAGATAAACCATGATAAGCACCATTTAAAGATAAATATCCCATTTTCAAAAGTCGCATTTCCAATACACAGCAGGAGAAACAAGGTCTTCTAAAAAACTGGGTGGACAAGTGTTTTTAGTGTCAAAAGGATGAGAAGACTTGGAATGGATCTGTTGAATTTTGTGGAAGTCGGCAAGAGGATCACTAGTGTGTTGTTTCTGGAAGGAAATCGCCGAGACGTTATGTGAGCGATATGTGGTGGTGAAGTTTATGGAGAAAAAAAAATAAAAGAAAAAATATCATAATTTATAATTTAATTTAAATTCCAATGTTTATTAATTACGAGAAAAACGTAATTTATGACAGATTCAAAAATGCAACAAAATAACTTGGATTTCCCGAGGCGTCAGGATAATTATTAATAGTCAATCGTTCTGTAAAAATAAATCACGAACATCACAACACAACAGCCGAATCAAAAAAAGAAAATCGTGATAATTTATATTCATTAAACAAAAAAAACAAAAAAATATTAATAGATAAAAAAAAAAAGAGTTTCGTTAATAAACAAACTAATGATATTGTAAGTAATTAATATAATGGAACATCATTATTTTTTATAACTTAATTTAAATTAAAAACGTAATTTATGACAAAGTTTTGTAAAAATGACATTAAATAAAGTGCTCCTCAGCTGAGTCGAACGACGTAATTTATGACAAATTTTGTAAAAATAACATTAAATAAAGTGCTCAATCGTACCCCCAAAAAAAGTCTCGTTAATAAAACAAACTATTGATATTGTAATTAATTAATATAATGGAACATCAAAAAGCACCAATGTATTATACAACAAAAAAGTGGCTCCACGCGGATTTGACCCGGGGTTCTCCGCGTGAGAGGAGTTACAATGAATATACATCATTCAGACTCTCACTCAATAAACTAAATCGAAAATTAAATGTGATATTGATTTATTATTTAAGATAAAATTGTCAATTAGAGCACCATTTTATTTATGGTAATAGACACATTTAGTATAAAATATAATAACAATATTAATTTCGCACTGAATAACTGAATTTGGAGGTATTTTCGGTTTTATTACTACCCAACTGGTCTCTATGGTGGCCAAGTTGACTTGTCCACCAAAAAGGACCATTTGTTAACACAGATCGATAGCCCCGTAAATCCTGGCTAATACACACACCCCGAGAGACCCCAATTGGTCCTTTTTAAATGGTGCTAATCATGGTTTATCTTTTCATTCATTCATTCATTCATTCATAAAAGGTTTATTAACATAATTGTTATAGCAGAATAACATCTGAATTGCAACAATTTTACAATATAAAAACATGTACAAATATCAAAATACAAATGCACAAGCCCATTAATAATTATTTAAAAGGTAATATCATGAACAGTATTTAACCAAATAAATGAACCACACATTACATACACACCTCACAAACCAATCCACACCCACCTGGCATATCTTCTACACACCCCTACATACTCACCCCCCCCCCCTCCCACCCCCACCCCTCCCTCCCCACACACACACAGACAGAAACATTACGCCCTTACGCCCGACACTCACCCACCACATCCATATACATTCAAAGCAAACTTACTACTCACATTAAATAAATTTAAATGATCACGATATTATACACAGCTAAAAGGACGAAATGTATGCACAGGATAAAAGTTGAATACCAACAAGGGACCAGTTCATTGCACTAAAAGAGCAGTATTGAAAACACTAATGAGTCTTATTCCAGAGATCGGCCATATGCAAAAGAGGACTCTTTCTACATCGTATTGTGTTGACCCCTGGGATACTTATTCTGTCAGAGTTCCTAAGATTTCTTTGATGCACTGAGCTTCTGGTAGGTGGGACCCAGGAACAAAATTGCTCAGACTTCATGAGAGATTTCAAGAAGTTTAGACTTAGTTGCTCTCTTCTTTCTCTCAGAGAATCTAAACCACACTCTTCGAGAGCATATCATAAGATGTGTAATGCTTGCCCATTATGATCTTGCACGCTCTTCTTTGGATTCTTTCCAAGGCAACAGAGTCATGGAAACCAGGGTGCCAGATTGGGGCAGCATATTTTTGTTGTTAGGGGGAAATTTGGTATCAAATTATGCCTAAAAGATTCATCTAAATACCTATCTAGCCTGTTTGGTCAAAAATAAATTGAATGTTACTCAAAATGACATAAACAAAGTGGCATACTTTCTTTTGTTGAACCCTTTAGCAGATGAGCGGTGATTAAGAAATGGAAAGGTGTTGGACTGTGGGAAGTGTTTTGGTATACGAATTAAAAAAGTAGGAGTAGGCCTACATAGCATAGCCTCGACACGTGGAAGGAAACAAAGCAATACATCCAGGAAGGAATATGGCCGGCGTCGGTAGCATGAACGATTCTTATTAGAGAAGTAAAATTGCATTATATTCATACATAGGCAAATATAGATAGACTCTTGATTGTTGATGTATTTAACATGGCTACCTATCTGAGCCAGATGAGTTTCAAAGTAGGTCTATTTGGGGAAAATCAAGATTTTCAACTAGCTTTGTCACACGTCGGGTCCTTTAGAATAAAAAATCTAGTTTAAGTTTTCAACTTAATTTCGTATTTTCCCACAATTAACCAAATATTTCCCCCGGGTTTTTACATCACTTCCAATCACAAAATGTCCTTATTGAATTCATTTTACAACTGAAGATTAGACGCCGACAAAATTATACCCAACGGTTGGTTGGTTGGTTCGGTCAGTCGGACTTTTTGTTCTTTTTTCCATCTTGATAAACTATTGACAAGCCCTTAAAAATGATTAGGCAATATTAATTTGCATGTAAAACTTCTTAAACCAATTTCTATAAAAAAAAGAGTTACGCCCGTAGAACAGTTATTGTTTGTGGTTTTTGCCTCGCTATTACATTTTCGGTATGAGCTCAACTGCCTTCTCATTGTTTTCTTTTCATATTGAAAATATGAAAAGAGCACGCGTCGTGGTTAAAGGTATATTATGTGATCTTTCCAGGGAACGCCCTCAACATCGAAAAAAAATAGAAAGCAGATTTTCTTGCAGATTTACATTTCTGATCATAAATCATGCATACATTCCAAGTTACAGGGCGATACGATTCTTAATTACTTCAAAATCATGGTTTTAGAGTGAAAATAAACTGTCGGGATTCCGACAGTTTATATTTTTCACTCTAAATTCACTCTAAAACCATGATTTTGAGGTAATTAGGAATCGTATCGCTCTGTAACTTGGAATGTATGTATGATTTATGATCGGAAATGTAAATCTGCAAAAAAATCTACTTTCTAAAAAAAATCATGAATAGAGGGCGCTCTCTGGAAAAGATCACATAATATGCCTTTAAAAGAAATATCATGGTCATGGTCAGAGTGACCGGGACCAGGTAAGGTATTGGTTTTGGTGGTTATTGAAGAAAAAACGCTTTAATCTTTAGTACAGAAAATTAATGACCGTCGGGTATGTACAGGGGGGTTCACGTGCAACCCCCCCCCCCCCCCCCCCGCCCCCAGTACTGAACAAAACAAACTTTTTGGGTGCCTTTTAGGGTCCTTAAACACATTTGGGATGTTAACAGTGAACAAAACCCGATATCTAAGATAGCCGCCAATATGGCCGCCAAACACAAGTGTTACAGGACTAATATAGCCGGGCACAATTACTTTAGCCAAGTCACTAACATCACAGGCTCCACGCTTATCCTGGCTCAATTATCAATTGAATTAACCACAGCATAAAAGCTATTGTGCATCACCAAAAATCTAACGGTCGAGGGGCGGTCTTAGACTTGCATGAGTGGTCACAGAATTTCATCACCTACAGTTACTGTGTTTAATTGTATGGACACAACTCAGTTATATGCTAAAAGTTATGATTTGGGAACCGCTATAGTAGAGAATTGACCAATCAGAGCATTGCATTTTGTAGCAGATAAGTACCTACATGTGTTGGATTTATTCATTTTATAAGTTTGGAAGTGTAACAGTAAAACTGAGAGGGAGTAGAGCCATCTTAAAATTGGTGTTTATTTTGTTCGATTTTACCGCACAATTTGTATTTTTTTCTCCTTTTTTCATATACTAACCCTATACTGAATTGTATAAAATGAATAAGCTGTATATCTAAGGATTCATTTGGTAGTTTACTAAGAAAAAATGGTTGAATATTTTTTCTATTATAAGGGTTCCGTTATTTCAGGTCAAAATAAAAATATTCAATATTCGGCTAGTATAAATCCAAATATTTGACAAATTGTCTTCTCTTTTAATAAGAATTGTTGTTTTTATGTAAGCTATTGTATATAACTATGAAGTAGAATACATAACTTCAACTAGATTACATCAAAACACTGTTAAATAGAGCTAAAATCATTTAAATTCTATATATTATAGCCTAATTATGCTCAACATATTAGGCCTACACGGTCCCCATACTGTGCACATAGACCAGTGTACATTATTCAAAATCAATATTCCCTTTCATACAATCTTGCCAATCTTGTGTTCTGCTTGGGTCAAGTATATTGATCCATTAGATTTGCCACAAAGGGAGGCCACGGTCTCAAAATTACATATGGGTACTTATGGTTCAAAGTACGCCAATTAAGGAGGAAGCTCACGATTGGCTATTCGATTGTGTCTATCACTTGATCGACAAAATCATTTTTTGCCCATCTGTAAAACTTGTGAAAAATGGTAAAATTTGATAAAAGTCGTATATCAGTTAAATAATATGATAAAAGAATCAATAAAATGACTAGCTATATGTATTTGACCATTGCAAATTCATTTTCAGCATTTTTACATTGCTAATGTACATCAATTTCAAGATGGCGGACAAAATGGCTGCCAAAAGTGGTTAAATTGAGAAAATTCATATACGTCGGCTAAAATATAAGATGAAAGCACATATAAAATGACTAGATATATGTTATTGACCATTGTGAATTCATCCCAGCAATACGTTGCTAATGTATTTCAAATTCAAGACGGCCGCCAAAAGTGCCCGCAAGAGTGCCAGAAATGTGATAATATTAAGAATATAAGAAAATTCACATTTATCGGATAAAATATAAGACAAAAGGATATATAGAATGACTAAATATATGTTATTGACCACTGCGAGTTCATTCCCAGCATTTTTATTTTGCTGATGTACATAAAATTCAAGATGGCAGACAAAATGGCTGCCAAAATAGACCGCAAAAGTGCCCGCAAAAATGGTCAGATTGAGAAAACTCCCATTTATCGGATAAAATATGAGACAAAAGCATAATAGAATGACTAGATATATGTTTTGACCATTGCAAATTCATTTTTTAGCATTTTTATGTTGTTAAGGTACATTACATTCAAGATGGACAAAATGGCCGCCAAAAGTGGTCATATTGAGAAAATTCATATATATTGGGTAAAATATAAGATGAAAGTTTACATTTAAAATGATTAAATATATGTTTGTGACCAAAACAAATTAATTTCTGGTATTTCTATTTTGCTACTGAACATCACATTTAAGATGACGGTTAAAATGGCTACCCTAAAAGGTCATCAAGGGTTGCCAAATTCTAGAAAAAGTCATATATCAGCCAAAAAGTAGAATAAACACAGAAAATAAATGACGAGATATTTGTTTTTGACCCTCAAAATGTCATTTCTAGACAGTATTCATTCATTTGCAGCTAACTGTTATTTTTGCTGATCAAGTGATGCTTCCACCTCATGCTTAAAGCATCTTACACAATTCTCCTCTTTGTGACAATACTCCTTAAGGGCAGTGTCAACCCGGCAATTAATTCAAAAATTGAATTTCATATTTCTCTATTATTTAATACTTTTATATGTATTCTATCATTACCATCATAAGTTACTAATCGGAAGCGATTATTTACCGTTCTTTTGGGTGATTTTAAATGGTTGTTTTGGTAAGTTTGAGCCAGGAAAAGGTCCATGGTTATTTGGCGGGAATTTAAGCGGAGTTCCGCGCTTTTCAAATGCTGCGACAGCTGTTCGATCATTGCGTCGCGCGCTGAAACTTCCCGCGCGTAATACTAGACGCGCCGCTTAATATCCGCGACGTAGACGCGAAAAACAAAAGAGCGCAAAACATTGTCTAAAAATGTAAACAAAGGCCAATCTTACGATCATTTAAATTTCAGTTTTCTTCCAATTTCTTCACATTGTGACAATATAAATTGAATCTGATAGTTTATTATGATTGTTCATAATATTATACTCGCTTTTTAGGTCACACGCCCCTGTATTCCGTGAACATTTAGCTTTAAATGGTGGAAAATGTCAATATTTTTACTAAATCGATGTTTTCTAGAAGTTCAAATTTGAAGGAATTTTACGAATTTTCAGACAACATAACTAAAAATATATCAAACTATCAGGTAAGCTTTTACTACCATTGTGTAGAGGACTTTCAGCGCTAGGAGGGATTTTTTTATTTTTCCGATTATGGATTTTAAACTCGAGATATGCATCCATTTCTAGCGAAATGTATGCAAAAAAACACGACTTTTACACTTTTCCGATGTTTTTAGCAATATATCCAAAA
This sequence comes from Ophiura sarsii, assembly GCA_035610835.1. NCBI lineage: Eukaryota > Metazoa > Echinodermata > Ophiuroidea > Amphilepidida > Ophiuridae > Ophiura > Ophiura sarsii. The sequence goes on along the minus strand of JAYJML010000141.1, from coordinate 19,047 downwards.
CCAAGCTTTATTTTGGAAAAAGAATAAATTGCTTCCTAGACAAAATTGTCTTGTTTACAAAAATGTATATTAGAACAAATTACCATTTTTTATTATATAGTTATGCTGTCTGAAAAATTTGGGGTAAAAAAAATCGCTTTTTGGTTCATTTCTCAAAATTTAGTTTATTTGGTATCACATTGATATCACCATCGGATTCCTTATCAAATTTCCTTTCTAAAGATGTATACCTTTATATACTTTTATTCAATATTCTCAAACTTAGAAGCAAAAGTTGATCATCAAAATAATAGGGTTGACACTTCCCTTAACCAAGTAGGCCTAACAGTATCAATTATACGGCCACATACCAAATGCTTCTGTCTTATAATTGTTTCTCGCGTTTGCATACAGGCTGTCCCAAAATGATTAGTACCCATCGATGCCCAAAGTTCAATAATTTTTGTCATTATCAAAATTGATGGGATCAGGTCCGTTGTTTTTACATCATCTTTGTCATATTGTACTATTTTATTAGAATTTTAGATCATGAATATCGGATTTATCAAACTGAAGATACACTCCATTATGTAAAACATGGTGATTTCACCTTTTTGGCAAAGTGCTAAAAAAATTGTGTGCTATTACAGCTTGTTTGAAAGAAACTTGTGTATTCTCATAATCTCTTGTCTACTCAATCTAATCTCGTGTGTCTTTCTGTTGTAACTGTTATTAGTTATGGGTGTTCAAATCATTAATAATACTTCTCCTTAATTCAATTTAACGGGTAAAAGAAGTTTGTCACACTTGAGTGACCCCATGCATTGTTTTATTTGACAAGTGTTTAGGAACTTCTAAATGAAGTGGTATTTGGTGAATCATCAGTGGCTTAGATTTCCTTTTCACATTGGAGAATGGATTTCGTGAGGTTATAAACACTAAGGGGCTATATCATATTTACCAAGTTTGTAGGAAATTGCATCCCCAATATGAAAAAGAAGTCTAAGCCACTGGTAATTACCCATGGCTACGTCTTTACCTGTTTAAATGTCCCCCAAGTTTAGCCTCAAAACTAGCTCATTATAGAAACAAAGCTTGGGGTCGCTCATGCGTGACGATCCATTTTTACTCTTCAAATTGAATCAAAATGAAGAAGTATTAATGATTTGAACAACAATATGATACAGCAGTTTAAAATAGAAAGTAACAAAAGATATTAGTAGACAAGAGATTAAGAGAATGTATTAGTTTCTTTCAAACAAGCTGTTGAAAAACACATTTTTTTTGCACTTTGCCAAAAAGGTGAAATCACCATGTCTTACACAATGGAGTGGAACTTCATTAAAATAAGTCCGATATTCATGATCTAAAATTCTAATAAAAGAGTACTGTATAGCAAATATGATAGAAAAACAACGGATCTAATCTCATTGATTTGGATGATGAATTTTTTTATTGAACTTTGGGGATCGATGGGTACTAATCATTTTGGGACAGCCTGTATATCATGACAATTCTCTTGGACCGTCCCATTCCTTTTTTAATTAATGGATTTTTTATAACATACCTTCAGCACGGCTCTCTATATTTGGATTGAGCTCATTGCGTATGTCCATATCACCACCACCGGTAGAAAAACAATTACTTTGAAAACAATTATTTGGACTACAACAGCTACTGCGTCTAGGGCTTGAGTCTGTAATGAAAACAATATACAATTTTTATAACATTAACAGATATATATTTTCCTTTCGTTGAAATCGGTGGTGAGTCTCCTGAGTAATCTGCTATACATGTACATTTTACAAAATGGTTTATACCGTAAACCCCCCCCCCCCCCCCCCCCCAATAAGCTAGTTTGTGTGTTTGATATTGTTTTTCAACCGATGAACCAATAAATCGATTGCCGGATCAATTCCAAACATTTAGGAAAATTCCTGGAAATAAACCAACAGTTCCCTAAAGTTGTGTGAAAAAACCCTACCATAACGGGGAAGTCAGTTTGCCCAACAGGGTTTCTTTTCGTGGCCTTATTTCTATTATAAAGAGTTTTGTTCTAGACGTAATAGCGCTATATAAAACATCATTGCGTGTAATATGTACATGTATGTATGTTTTCAGAGGTATGATAAGGCAATCGTCAGATGACAGGATGGTGGTACGCTTGCATTGCATACCTCATGTACGACGTATGTATGAATATACAACCCATGTGTCGCTATCAAACAACTTTCCAGAATTGCCCTATGCTCAGAGCTAGCCAAAGAGTGCTCAACTGATATAACTAAAAGGTATGTACAGACTGTAACAACAACAAAAAATCAATTGTGAAGTAAACAAAATGGTAAAAGTAATTTTAAGGTAATTTCTGTTTCTAATGTTCATATCATGCGAAGGAATTTTCTTAGCGTCTTAAAATAAGCTTTGTTTCATGAATAGGTGGTCGGAAAGCAGAGAGAGATATGATCAATTGTCTAAAGTAGTCATGAAATCTTTTGGGCCACTTTGGCTAAACCACTGTGATGAACATGTTGAAAGTATTCGAACCATGAACTTTGGAATAGAGCGCACTCATTAGACAGTTCCGGCTCTCAAATTAAATCTGGTACAACTGAGTCACTCACAGAGTGAAAAGTCACTCGACACAGAGTGAAAATCACTCTTTTCTAGTGACAATAATTTCACTCTGAACTCATCAACCGCACAGCGTGAAAAGTCACTCGACACCGAGTGAAAAATCATTTCACCCTGAACTCATCAACCGCACAGAGTGAAAAGTCACTCGACACCGAGTGAAAAATCACTCTTTACGAGTGACAATGACTTCACTCTGAACAACGAGTGACATTTTCACTCTTTTACATTAAGAGAGTAAATTTAGTAATAATATGAGGCCACTACTTCGAACATCCACACAGGAAACCAGTGACAAATAGCTCAATCTACCAGACAACTATGCGAATGTACAGTTGCTCACAAAGTTCCGTCTGTTGCGGTACCAGGTGCCAAATGACAAAGACATACCTAAACAATTTGGCAGATGCTTTGATTGAAGAACGACAGTGAATTAACATCGTATGCTTCGTGAACTGCACACAGAGATTGCACTTATGGCGAGCTTGAAAACCTGGTTATGTCATTACTTGAGCAATCCCAGATAGATATTCAGTTTCCTGAATTTCACCATATTTTTGCGTATTGGACTATAATTCTGTGTTTTATCATCAACCATCCGGATAGTAAGTACTTCTGGATTCTTCCGGACTGATAATTACGATTTTATGTGATCTCGTTTGTGAAATATTTAAAGACATTCCTTCGTCAATGGCATCACTGTGCTACTATATTACGCATTGAACTACTACATGTATGTATTACAGGCCTATACTGTCGATCGATCTTGTTTATTACAATCATGCGACCTTTTCTATATGGTAGAGAATCGCTGTATCAGTTACGCAATCAAGTGATTAACACAAAATTAAAGCCGTCAGTATACAATCTATTGAAAGAACTCAATATTGCAAAACAATCTATAGTCTATCCATCTGAGAGCGATCTTTGGTGCTCGGATGGGCAGGGGAGATGAGCAAAAAAAAGATGTGCTGTCTTCTGGCGTATATTTGCTAGTTGTCGAAGGATCCCATTTGATTCCAACCTTCGGTCGAACCTCATCTATAATGTGAATTGAAACAATTAAGCTGCCTTATGCAAAATCACACAACACTGTTCCAATGCATATTATTCTCGTCACACGCATGCACATAGCAGCTACGTCTAGTGTACCATTCAAAGAGAGACAAATATCGAACCATTTGCGCATTATCTGAAATCAAAAGGCTTTGAAATCGTCACCTGTGATTTCGGCCTATGAATAGAATCACAAAGCTGAAAAGATCGAAAGTGATGGACTTACATTTAGCATAATCGTCACCTGTGATTTCGGCATATGAATAGAATCACAAAGCTGAAAAAGGTCGAAAGTGATGGACTTTTAACATTTAGCATAATGTAGGAGGCCACATTTAATTTTTATTCTTGTAATGTTTCCAACAGTAAATAATGTTTATTTTTCAGATTGGCCGGGCCTATAGTAAGATAAAATGGTTGTAAAATGATATGAAACTCCGTATCCCTATTATATGCTCTGTCTGCATGTCCGAATCAATCAGATTTCCTTGTTAAGTATAGAAAGAAACAAATACGCTTACAATGATATGGTATCAATATTGAAAGGTACGATTTTTATTTTCAAACAAATATTATACAATTTGAACGTTGACAAACTAAATAAAGTTTATTTTCTGACTTCATAGAGGCCTGTAGTATAGTAGAGCTTAAAATGGCACAAAATAAGACCATTAAAGATGAGATGCAGCCAGTGCTTGCCAAATTGAAAGCATTTTTTGAAATGGAGAAATTGGGAAGGGAAAGCTACCTGTCTTTGCAACGTCAATTAAACTGACTCTCATGGCACAACTTGGGTTATGATGATAAAAGTAGGTGGATAACATAATTATTTTTTATTATGGCCGTTTTTCACTCTACTGATTCCATCGATATTTTTGTCAGAAAATAGCCTCCTCTCCCAGTCAATGGAACGGCTGAGTCACGTGGTTGGAAGATCGGTCTCAGATGGATAGACTATAAAAGAGGTTGCAGAGGCGGAAGAAATAAACGCCGGCCAATTCAAGTTTGCGTCACTAATCGTGTCGATAAAGGTAATCGAGTTAACACAAATACGGCTCGATCAAAAAACTTGATAAACATTATACCTACATGTAGTTCTACCGGCGCTACCAAAAACCGGGTTACTCTTAAAAGCCGGATTGCAACATGGAATTCGCGTTCCATGATGAACAAGTGTGCCGATGTCTGTGATCTTATTATCAGCCAAAACCTGGATATTTTAGCCATCACAGAAGCCTGGTTAAAGGGCGATAAACGAGATGACCCATCTCTTGCCGACATAAACACAACTCTCCCAGGCTACGTTATTCACCAGCTACCAAGATTCGTCAAAAACGGTGGTGGCATATGTATTATTGCACGCAAGGGATATGATATCAAGTATGTACCTCACAAGTTCAACACATTTGAATGCTTGGAACTATCCTTATCAAATGGTTGTCGAGATGCTCTCCAACTATTTGTAGTGTATAGACCTAGTTCCGTGGTGTTAACCAACCAATTCTTTGATGAGTTCTCTTGTCTTCTCGAAACAGCCACACTTGCATCTGGCCACCTTGTAATAACTGGCGACTTCAATATCCATATGGATGTCACTGATTGCAGAGGAGCAAAATCAATGAACGATTTTTTGCTTTCTGCTGGCTTAAAACAACATGTTTGTGAGCCAACACACAAGGACGGACATATGTTGGATCTTCTTATTACTCGAGATTCTCTGGATACTGTTTCAAATGTTTCTGTCAAGCATGATTTACCATCTGATCATTCTGCTGTTATGGGAGATATTCTAATTTCGCGTCCACCTCTCACCAAGCGCTGTATCAAATCTCGCCAGCTTCATGCCATCAACGCTTCAATTTTTCGCGAGGAAGTTGTTAGTTCTTTGAGCTCGTTAAGAGATAACACAGCAACACACGATGTTAATTGGATAGTTGAATCATTCAACAGCAGCCTCAGTGGACTTCTGGACAAACATGCTCCTCTCAAGACACGCACGACCTCGTTACGTCCGAAAGCCCCTTGGTACACGGACTCTGTTCGCGATTCAAAAAGGGAAAAGAGAAAGCTGGAACGCAAGTGGCAGAAATCCAAACAGACCGTTGACCACATTGCATTTCGCGATCAGTGCCAACAATACAAAGAAGATCTTGACAAAGCAAAGACTGACTACTACTGTGATAAGGTATCCGCTTGTGATTCGCGGCAATTGTTTCAACTTGTTAATCAGCTCTCTGTGTTTAAACCTTCCAAAGCTCTCCCTTCCCATACATCGAAGAGAGCCCTAGCCAATCGTTTCAGCAAGTACTTTGATGAAAAAATCCGTAAGATCAGATTTGCGTTAGATACGTCTGCTGATACTCTGGGTATAACACCTGTCATTGTGCCAGAAACGGTGTGTGCCAGTAACTTTAATCACTTCAGGCTGTTGGACTGTGACGAAGTGTTGAATATTATCAAGAAATCTCGCGTAAAGACTTGTCCATTGGATCCTTTACCAGCAAGTCTGATCAAGGACTATCTTCCCGAGATGCTTCCTTCAATAACAAACATTGTCAACTCGTCATTGCAAACCGGTATTTTCCCAATCAAGTTGAAACAAGCACTTGTCACGCCTCTCCTGAAGAAGATTAATCTTGATGTGGAAGAACTTAAAAACTTTCGACCTGTATCGAATCTTCCGTTTGTAGGGAAAGTGATAGAACGTGCAGCAATCAATCAGCTTCAACGCTATATCAATGACAATGATCTCCACACAAAGAATCAGTCAGCGTACAGACGTTTTCATAGTGTTGAAACCGCAATAGTCCGGGTAACAAATGACTTACTTCGTGCTGTTGATGACCATGGTGAAGCTGCACTGGTATTACTTGATTTGTCCGCTGCTTTCGACACCGTTGACCATAGAATATTGCTCAAAAGACTCAGTATCAGATATGGTGTCACTGGAATGGCGCACAAGTGGTTCTCAAGCTACTTGAAAAAGCGAAAACAATCAATCATTATTGATGGTGAAATATCAAATCCAACATGCCTGGACTGGGGAGTACCTCAAGGCTCTGTTGTAGGTCCTGAATTATTTGTCATCTATTCGGCTCCCATCGAAGATATCATAAACAAGCATGGACTTTCAAGCGTCTCTTATGCTGACGACACACAAATATACGTCGTAATCAAACCATTTAATCGCGAGAGTGAGATAGCAAAAGTAGAAAAATGTATCGAGGAAATCCGTTCCTGGATGGCTGCCAACAAACTGATGCTAAATGATGCCAAGACCGAACTGCTGCACGTGTCTTCCCGTTTTGCCAAGAATCGTACTGGCATTGATATTAAGATCGGGGATTCCACTATAACTCCGTCTAAAACAGTGCGCGACCTCGGTGTTATTCTCGACAGTAACCTTGGTATGACCAATCATGTCAATAGTTTGTGCAGGAGCGCCTCTTACGCCGTTCATAGAATTGGAAAACTTCGGCGATACCTTGATGCACCAAATACTGAGAAGCTTGTACATGCCTTCATATCGTCTCGTCTCGACAACTGTAACAGTATTCTATATGGCCTTCCGGACAAAGAACTCAACAAACTTCAAAGAATCCAAAATTCAGCGGCCAGACTTGTGAGCCTGACCAAAAAGCGCAATCATATTACACCGGTTTTGTGCCAGCTGCACTGGTTGCCAATCCGTCAGAGGATAATCTTCAAACTAATGCTTCTGACTTTCAAAGCTCTAAATGGCCAATCTCCTGCGTACATTGCTGATCTGCTCTCAAAGTACAAACCCCAAAGGACACTGAGATCTTCCTCTCAATACCTACTTCAGGAATCAGTTAGTAGGACAAAGACTTATGACAGATCTTTTTCGCGTGTTGCACCGAGACTATGGAACAATCTGCCACTTGCGCTCCGTGCTCCTCAGACAATCGGCTGTTTCAAATCCAATCTAAAGACACATTTGTTTAAAATGACGTATCACTTATAACTGTCTCCATGTGCAATTGCTTTGTCTTTACACTCCGTCTTGTATATTTCCTATTGCGGATTTTAATTTTCTATTTTTAATCTTAACATATTTTGTATACATGTATATTGCTGCTGTATTTTATGACTTTTGATGTTCAATGTTCCCTCGCTTTTAAGATTTAAGACTTTTATGACTTTTTTATAATGCTTTTAAAATATGGTTGCGTGTAGTATATTGTGTATAGTCTTATGGTTGTACATGTAAAGCGCTTTGATGCCGTTGCTTTATGCGTTATTTAAGTATTTTTTTATTTATTTTTTATTTTTTTATTTTATTATTATTATTATTATATTACAGTTAGACACACATTATAGTAAAGCTTATTCTTACCTCACATTCCATAATAATGTACAACAGATATGGATAGCGTTTGGTATGGGTTAAGAGGAGAACCGAAGTCCAAAGCCCTGTGAATGTTCTACGCATTTACCGATTGTGATACGACTTCATCGGTCCAATGGTTATAAGGGCAAACTTATGTGCTTGGAAAGCATACGACGAGGGAGGGCTACCTTTCTTGTAACAAGCCAGGTGCACCTCCAACAACGGTATTAACATTTTATGGAAAATTCGACATAGGAAAACAATAGCCGACATATGCTGTTACCAACAAAGTTCATTTTTTTGCGGAATGCACTTCTTCAACATTCAAATCGGGACATGTATCAAAAGGGTAGATGGGCTACAAGTAACCGGACAAGACAACACGTACCTACTCCAGGAAGTGTTGGATGGAAACAGACAAACGGTGTTTGGAGTCCGGTTTGGTTAACTATCCCCAATGTATCAGATACATGCAGAGAGTTAATCAAATGTGTATGCAGTTGGAACTGTTCAATATGCACCAGCAGGTCTTATGAATCATGAATGCACATAGATATGTAAATGTGCCAAATAGTGAGAAGTCAAGAATAAGGATGTTATCATTGTTCTATCTCATTGTATTCAAATAAGCAGCCATGCATTTCTTCGACCTGATGACTGCCAGCCAGTTAATTGATAACTGATTGCATTTATTTTGCGTATGATTAAGTGAATGAACCACAAATAGCCCCAGAAATATCGGCACAAAATAATGCGTTTTTACATCACCGACCAATTATATCTTCCGTTTGGCGGCCATATTGGATAATTACCAACTTCAAATATCTTCTATCAATTAAAACACATCGACCACAACATTCCTTTTTTCAAGAGTTACTCTTAATATAAAATGTATCATTGCTATATACAATAGGTATCAAGCGGCCGCCATTTTAAATTTTGCCGAGCATATTGTAATTTTGATCAATATAGTGTATTCGTGGTATATTTGTATCACTCTTACCACACTATTAACACTAATCAAATATTGTTGAATGCATTTAAACATCTAATGTGTAATAAATGGACGCCATTTTAATTTTTAGCCGCCATCTTAGGTTCCAATCATCTACCAAATGAGCACCCCTTCGAAAATCAATAATTTTGACCTAATGAAGATTCGTGCAAACTTAAGCGATTCCACTAGTATACGTCAATATACATACCATGCAAATGTCCTCACATGTATGGTGACATAAATAATGTTGTCTTCAGATTGACTGTAATTTCTATTCTTTTTAATACGTGTATACCTACATGTCCTCATATGAGTTGACTATGTATGTATGTATAAACATTGTTCCAAAAATTGAATGTATCAATTTTAGCATTATTTTACGGTCTTGTTTTGTACCACCAACTGTTATAATAGTCCCCAATTCAAATTCAAATTCAGAACAAAATGGGTGTTTTTCAGTTTGAAATCAGGTATAATTTTACCCCCACCTATTTCAGTGTTTCCGCTGCGTATGCGACCTGAAATGAAAAGAAGCATATAACATTGATACATGTGTTACAAATGTATAACTAAAATGAGGTTGCGAAACTTATACGAGTTAAAGTTACTTTGCTGATGACTGTAATTTCGTATCGTGAAAATTGAAATAAGACCAAGGTGATGTATTCGTTGTAGGCAATTTCTTTGAATTATATGCACTGGATGTAGACAATATTACTCTTACTGTTGTCATTAAGAATTTGGACTAAAATCACTTTTACTCTGACGCAAAAACTATTGATTTCGAAGCCCGTTTACAAAGTTTTTCAACAGATAATCTTATTTCTTTTTTAATCCGTGGAATTACTTAAGCATTGTAATGAAACTGTTCATTTAAAATTGTAATGAAATTGTCAAATTTTAATGATATTGTCAAATTGTAATGAAATTGTCAAATTTTAATGATATTGTCAAATTTTAATGAAATTGTCAAATTTTAATGAAATTGTCAAATTTTAATGAAAATGTCAATTAAAAATTAGGGGTAATTTATGTTCATACTTACTGTTTCTTTCGTCTTTTTTGCAACCTAATATGGAAAGAAACATTGAATACATAAATGGCGCTCGAGGCTCGATACAACAAATATCTTACAACAAACATTTTCATGCACAACTTATTCTACAATAACTTAACTTATACAACTTAATAATATAATAATGACGTCAATAATAATATAAACATTTCACAATAATAATATAAACATTTCAACTTAAACACAAATTTAACATACAAATGTATACCAAATTGAAAATAAGAAATATAATTTATAGCAAAAAACACATAAGTAACAAGCATCCTTTGTCAAATGAGTTTTTAAAGATGTCTTGAACTGTGACAGGGATGTGCTTGATTTAACATGAAATGGGTAAGGTGTTCCAAAGACGTGGCACTATAGTATAATTGAAAACGCTCTGTCCCACAAGAGTGTTTGGAACGAGGTTCACACAGAATTGACTTGTCGGACTGTACGGGGGGGTGTATGGTTTAAGAAAACATGCGATGTACTCTGGTGCCATATCATTTAATGCTTTATAAACAAGCAACAGTGTGTACACTATTCTGTAACCAACCGGCAGCCAATGTGAGATATTTTTCTAGTTATAGTGACCAAGCGCGCAGTATTGTTCTGAATACGCTGAAGACGTGCAATCTGATCTTGATCTTGAGGAAGGCCAAACAAGAGGGAGTTGCCCATATCAAGCCGGGATATTGCAAAACTGTGAACAATTTGTTCAGTGGCATGAGGATTTAAGTACTTTCTTATTCTACTAATGTTCCTGGTATGAAATGCAGCAGAGCGCACAATACTAGAAATATAATATGAGCATTAAGAGACATTGATGAATCAAAAATATCACCTTAATTACGAGCCTTTGTTGCAGGTGTGATGTCCGCAACACCAATTGTAATATGTGGGACATGAACTTTGACATGTTGTCTAGAACCAGTCAAAACAAATTCAGTCTTCTCATCATTCTCCTACGAATCTCACAAATGTATGACTCGATACCCTCAATGGTTTGATCAGCACACTGACAACGACGGTGTATATTTAATGGTAACTGACAAACTGAATTAAAATTTAATATAACAAACCAAAATTAAATGTAAATTAATCATTATTTCTAAGTTTTATCATAATTTTCGTAACTGCACGATTTTTCGGGAATTTTCCCAGCAAACTTCAATTAAGTATGTACTGTATCCTTAGCAGACAACGACCAACAGTGTCGACAGCGCCACCAATATATCAGAACAATTCAGTTAAAGTTTCCGGATAAGCTCATTAGGCCAAATTAAATTAAAAACTAGTTTCTCGTCCTGACTTTAAAAAAGGATGAATGAGGGTACCTTTTTTAATAAACAATGCAAAATCACCATTACCAGCATAGTATTGCCTGATTGGTGCGTAACTTGAGTCACTTGACGAGACCTTTGTTAACAAAAATTAAGAAACGAAACCTGCTTCAAAATGCTCATTGGACTAAAGTGTATCTATTACCAAGATGTTAGCGTTTTAAAAATGTTAACAAAAAAGTTGTGGAAGAAATAAAGAAGATATACTCCATTATAGATTCCTGAAAAGGATGCACTTTATTTTTTTACTTGGCCTTATCGTAATTATTAGAAAACGCGACCTGTTATATATGGGAGAGCGGGGAGTGTTACGCCCTATATGGGCAGGTTCGCCCACCACGTAATTCTCATCTTCGCGGCGACTGGTTGAATTTGGCGAACATGCAATAGATACAGTAGAATGTTGCAAGCTTCCCATATTAACGTGGCAGATCACCGTAACATGTTTGTTAACTTATCATCCAAAAACCGGTTTTGCCTCGCAAAAGTGAATTTTCTTCGATTTTTCTGCATATTTATCTTTGGAATATTCGCAGAAAAGGTTTTAATGTAAATTATCTTTAGGCAGGTATGGGATTGATTATGGGTTTGATGCAGTTAACAACCCATGTGGGACATCCGTGGTATAGTTCAATGCACGCCCTATGATGATGGGGCAGGTAGTGCCCCATCGCCAATAGGGATTTATATCGCTATGATTTTGCATAATTTCAAAATTGTATTTTTTTTTCTCTTACAGGACAATTGTAATTATAAAAATAGTTATCAGGAATGGAGTAACACAACTAATAGAGGAGAATATTTCAAAAATTTGCGTCTCTAAACCTCTTCAAATGAAAATGGGGCGAACACTCCCCGCTCTCCCTTTTCACCAAGCTTGCTATACCGATCGGGTGTTCATTTTGCATTATGCAGGTATATTGAAAGTCGGAAATTCAAAGTCTGAGAGGCACATCCACGTATAATTTTGGAGTAACCCCCCCCCCCCCCCCCCCCCCCCCCCGGGTCCAAGAATACTTCCATGATCCAAGCATGGAACATGTCTCTCCGTTGTTGATAACCATGGTTTAATTATTCATGGAAGATCATATTATGAATACTGATTGTTTGTAAAATGTAAAATTGTTAAAACTTACAATGACACAAAATGAAGCCAATGACCGTAAAGAACACTCCAATGGCTCCTATCACTCCAAACGTGATCCCTACGATCACTCCGTCACTTAATGCTAAATCCGCCACTGTATAGTTTTAATAGTACAAAGTCAAACGGTTAAGTCAATCTTTGAGTCATGTTACCACTTTTTAAAGAACGCTTTTATCATTAGTATAAGCAGACGATTGTTAAGTTATAATTACAGAATAGAAGCATTGTTTTTAGACGTTTACCGTCATCATGGCATAAATGCGGGTACTTTAAATACCAACACGTGGTTTCTAGAACGTATGAATTGAAAATATACCAAGAAATAAATCGTCTGATAAAATTCATCTGTTTAACCAGAATATTAATTAATTTTAAAGTCTGCAGCATTCATATAACTTCATTGTAACATAAATGCTTTATTATGTTTTAGTATGCCATCACTTGTTATTGTACTTTTATTTAGTATGCGGTCATGCGTTCAAAGCTCGCCTCCTTTCGTGTTACACACGGATTTGGGCTTTCGCGACATGATTTTAACTTCACACATTTATATTTGCGTGTATACCCCCCTGAGGTAGTAAAAGTATACATTTTCTGAAGGGAAATAGCATGAGAAAACCAAATATGCCATTGTAATAATAGTACGACCAAGGACTAAAATGGTATGATTCACAATGTACGGGGAAATATCAGATTTTTTATTTTTTTATTTGAGATCCAAATACTTTTTTATACCTACCCCTACATTTATTTACTTTCCATATTTGAATTTCTCATGAACTTACCCATCCGATGATATATAATTGTCAAAGGTTACTACGTCGGTAAGGTAATTATACCGGCTAGCGGCTAGTGAATATCTCCAACTTTTATTTTATATATATTTTATATTTTCAGAAATAATTGTTAAGGATTTACCCTTCCCTGATCTAATCTGCATTTCTGATTTCCTCTAGTTACAAGCTTTCCAAAAATGTATACTTTTGCTTTCATAGGTTGAAAACTTTTTCTGTTATAGTCATTTTGATAAATCCGGTAAATTGAGGCTGATTATTCATGTTGACTATAGCGAATAGGAAGAAAGCTGATGATCATGGTATTATCCATAATTGATTAGTTGTTACAAATAGTTGACAAGTTTGTTGAACCACATACTTAAAGACTACTAAATATCCTTTAAAATGGGACCAGAATGGTGTTTGTAACATCAGGGAATGACTAGTTATTGTAAAAAGAACAAAGCATGGGATGGGATTATCCCCATTGAGTTTGTACAGGCGGCACCCCTTCCGGCACCACCCCTGGTCTGCAAACTTCAAACAGCTGTATCTTCCCTTCTGTATTAGCTATACCAATGCCATTTTGCAGGCAGATAGCTTGTTATTAGGCTTTAAAATGATACCAATTCTTTTGAGATAGCTATTGTGGTTTTAAAAAAATATTTAAGGAATATGACAGCATGAAACTAAAAAGTGTAACAGCACCACCCTATTGGGAGGCGAGCTCATAATGCGTGACCATGCTGCATTCCTGTGTATAATATATTATACTTATCTGTATTTTGTAAAGGTCACAGGTCACTAATAGGTATATCAAACAAGGTGGGATCGTTTCAAAAAATCCTTAAAATCGTGATACGTGTCTCTATTTTAAATAGAAGTTGTCAAAAAAACATAACATTTTTGGTATCATATTAAAGACAATTTATCCAGCTACCGAATAAAAAAAGAATTAAAGCCACATGTTTAGCAACAGTGAAGTTATCAATCTAAACGTCGAGTGAGTCAAGGGTGGGAGCGGTGGACGAGGAGCCGGTGGATGAGGCGCCCATAGGTTTCTACACAAAATAGCGGAAAACTAGAACTTTTGAAATTGATGCCATTTTAAAAGTATACATAGGAAAGTTTTCAAACTACTCATATGTGTTAATAACATGTGCCTGCTACTATGAATACTAATATTGAATTGTTATCTAGACATTCTCTACTAGAATATGATGTTCAATTCAGGGAGTGTTTTAATGTAAAAAATACAGTTTTATTCATTTTATTGATTGAACAATGGCCAAATCGCAGTCTCTCTATTTCATTTGTGTGACTCTTCAGTCCTTTTCTACCCTGGGTAGTAAAACATTTAACTAAAAAAGCCAGAAGTGTTTCTTCACGTAATTGTTCATAGATTCATGAAAAATTTGCTATTTAGACCTATTTTGGACCACCCTGTATTCAAAATAAAAGGAACTTTAACGATATCATGTAGTTCATTTTGATAACCATTTTCTTTTAAATTAAATGGTCCATGCTAACTAAATTTCATAGAATATTATATACAAACATTCATTTTATGCATTATTACTTGGTCCCCAGTATTAATTTTGAAGAAATGTCCCAACATACTCGTTCATCTGTACTAAGGTCACTATCATTGCACTATCAAGTGTGCTATGGTTGATTGATAGAGAACTTTATTAGACAGACGCGATTATGACAAAGCTGTAATCCGTATATAAGTTTGTCTCGTTGGGACTTTACTCAAGAAATGCCGGGAAAATATTCTAATCTCCTCTATCACACGTCGCTGTGCGTGCGTTAAGGTATGCCGAAGGTGAACTTTGGCTCTTAGTTTCGAGGTCATCATAAAACAGGCATCGACCTTGAAGCTGATAATTCGCGCAGTCCAATAACTCTAAACACAGGGGGTGTGACCTATATTAACCTCGGTACCAGAC
Organism: Ophiura sarsii; assembly: GCA_035610835.1. NCBI lineage: Eukaryota > Metazoa > Echinodermata > Ophiuroidea > Amphilepidida > Ophiuridae > Ophiura > Ophiura sarsii. The sequence continues at coordinate 3,755 of JAYJML010000141.1, read as the reverse complement.
CCCGGTATACACTATATCAGGGATTCACCATTATTCTTGAAGTGGGACTGTAGGATGTTGGCTTCAGGTAGAATATTTATTAGCCTCAAGGCGAGTCCATGGCAGGTAGTACATGTAGTAAGAGCTTACTACCTGCCATGGTATTTCTTTTGGGTTGGGTGGGCAACGTTTGGTTTTTTATTTATCAGTACTATAGGCGAAGTTTTTTGTGCTGGTATTTTATAACAAACTTCCTACAACCCTCACCCCCTTGAAGTCTAATGGAATATTTAGCTTTACAAATAAATTACACGCGTACAAGAAATCAGGATATGTGGCAACAGTGTTGATGGAATGTTTAGAAGCCATAAAGCAAATATAACACTTGAAGTTGAAGACAATTGCCAGACAATCGGTATGGCTTACCGAATTGACTACATATCACAAAATGCGCCCAACACCGCAGAAAAGCGATGGTGGTCTACATGCGTTCTTGAAACATTCATAGGCAGATGTGCTGCACGTACAACTATCATATTTGATTTAGACCAGTATGATTCTTTACTATTGCCATTTATACTTCTGTATATTGATTGCATATTTTATCATTTTATTTTATTTTTCATAATTGTATTTTATAGCCGAATTCGCCAAGTTAGTACGCTAGTACAGTTGGGCGCATGGGTATAGCAACACTGATTGTATCGATTGTAGTCAATTAATAGTCCTGATACTCGAGCCGACGAAATTGACTCATACACAAAACGCGCCCAACATCGAGGAAAAGCGCCCTGCATGCGTTCTTGAAACATTAATTCCGATCTTTATGATTGTTATTAATGTTTATATTTCTGTATACTTCTGTATATTGTTTCCATATTTTATGATTTTATATTATTTTACTTTTATTTTTCATAATTGTAAATATTTTACCGGCTGAAATCGCCAAGTTGGCGTACAGTTGGGCGCATGGATATAGCAACACTGAATGTATCTATTTGTAAAATACTTACAATTATCATGATTATGAACATTGTCACGCACGAGAAGCTATCACCATTTTGGCCCGGGGGGGTACTTAATTAATGACTAGATTGTCATCGCGTACGGGAAGCTACAGCCATTATTGCCGGGGGGGTGGGGCACTCATATGCCGTATCTACGTAGGCTTATATGTTAGCACAGCAAATATTTGAAGGTCTATAAGAATAGTCTTAGAAATTCGGAACTTAGCTGGTATTTTTTATTGATTGGCAAAAAATAATACAATATACGAAACCAGTCCCAACTGAATGGCAAAAAATAGGTTAAAGGCTGTTTTTCTCAAGAAAAAAATAGGTCTCAAGAACGTGGGGTTTTTTCCTCCTCAATCCAGTCACTCATTGTTGTCAAGGCCTACAGTTATGGGTATAGTTCACAGCATCTTGTGCGTCTAAAATAAGACTAACCATTAGAGCTATGCAACTCAAACTTTGGAACACGACTTTTTTAAGGATGACCTTTCATGTAGAATAGAAAACTTCAAGTTGAAAATCGGAACATCTACCTTTAAGATAAGAAGGCGCGCTATCATTGAATCATTGAATTAGTTGTTATCACTTAATTTTGAGTAACAAAATCCAATTCAAATTTTGCTGTCTATTCCAGCTGTATACACAGAGAAAACGATGTACAAAATATCGCTGTTCAATTTCGGTTGTACACTTTTTCAAACAACAGATGTGTAAAAGTTATACATCGTTGTTTAAAGAAGGCAACATTTTTTTAAACAGGTGTTGTTTACAGTATAAAGAACGCCGTTCACATCAATACAAAGTGATCTTGAACAACGTTGTTTACTTGTGACGTCACAAGTCACGTGTCACAATGATTCGTTCGCGATATGCTGCAAATTAATGGCCGCCGTATTTCGTTCGGTAAACAAATTTCGATTTTAAATCATAATTTTAAAGATTTTGCTGACAAGATGGGGAAATACAATCAAGAAAATAATGAAATATGATGACCAAAGAACCGATATAGTTTGATGATAGACGGCGAAGATGGATATATTTTGCAAAAATATAATTTTAATTTCGCGATTTTGCTCCACAGACAGAAGGCATCCGAATTCGACAGTTCTGCCGTTCTGTCTGTGTACAACACAAGAAATTCAAGTCTTCAAATCGTGCTGGAATTTTAAACAACTACCAGTAAACAACCCTGTTTTTTTAACAACCATCATTTAAACAACCCTGCAGTTTTAAACAACCACCATTAAACAACCCTGGTTATTTAACAGGCCAATTTCATCCATGAAGATTGAACAACTTTCTTTGAACAACCCAAGATGATTGAACAACTTTCTTTGAACAACCCAAGATGATTGAACAACTTTCTTTGAACAACCCAAGATGATTGAACAACTTTCTTTGAACAACCCATGAGGATTGAACAACTTTCTTTAAACAACCCTTGAAAATTGAACAACAATTTTTAAACAACACCAATGTGTAAAATCTGATTTTAAACATGTTGTTTAAAAAGTTAAACAACTAGGTGTTTAAAACTTTAAACAACCCCAGATGTTTAATATTTTGAGCAACAAGTTGCTCAGCTCACCCGTCAAACAGCAGTTGTTCAATTTTTTAAACATGTTGTTCACTTTTTTTTTTACTGTGTATGGTCATATTTTTTAACCAGAGCTCAATTGTGTTGCACTAGCACGGAGAGGCAGACGGGAGTATGCAGAACTGAATTCTACCTTAACTATTTGGTAAAGATCATTAGTGTCAATTCCACGTGGTTTATAGAACCGGAGATGTATCTTTAATAGTGACATTAGAACACTTTAGACCCCGTGCCTACCGAGAGGGGGGGCGGCGGAAGTATGCAGAACTTAATTCAACCTTAAAGATCATTAGTGTCCGTTTAACACTTTCCACGCGGCATGCGTCTGTAGACGACATTCCAAAAGTTTTAAAAAATGTCTAAAAAATAACATATTGTATCACTTTTCCACGTGGAGATGTATCTTTACTAATGACATTTTAGAACATTGGAGACCCCAAGTGCCTTATTGAGAGAGAGAGAGAGAGAGAGAGAGAGAGAGAGGGGGGGGGGGGGCGGAAGTATGCAGAATTAATTCAACCTTAAATCATGTAAATATTTAGTAAAGATCATTAGTGTCAACACTTTTCCACGCGGCATGCGTCTGTAGACGACATTCCAAAAGTTCAAAAAATGTCTAAAAATGACATATTGTATCAATTCCACGTGGAGATGTATATATCTTTACTAATGACATTTTAGAACATTGTAGACCCCGTGCCGTACCGAGAAGGGGGGCGGAAGTATGCAGAACTTAATTCAACGTTAAATATTTAGTAAAGATCATTATTAGTGTGTCATTAACACTTTCTACGCGGCATGCGTCTGTAGACGACATTACAAAAGTTCACAAAATGTCTAAAAAGGACATACGGTATTGTATCAATTCGATCCACGTGAAGATGCATCTTTTACTAATGACATTTTAGAACATTGTAGACCCCGTGCCGTACCGAGAAGGGGGGGGGGGGGGGGGCGGGGAAGTATGCAGAACTTAATTCAACGTTAAATATTTAGTAAAGATCATTAGTGTCATTAACACTTTCTACGCGGCAAGCGTCTGTAGACGACATTCCAAAAGTTCACAAAATGTCTAAAAAATAACATATTGTATCACTTTTCCACGTGGAGATGTATCTTTACTAATGAAATTTTACTTAGAACATTGTAGACCCCAAGTGCCTTAT